>SRQH01000105.1:0-56341 GCA_018360345.1 Claviceps sp. LM84 group G4 | reverse complement strand
CCCCCCCCCCCCCCCCCCACGCTCACCTCCGCGGGATCTTCTTGTAGCAACATCTTGGATGAGGTTTGTCGTCGTCAGACGTCAGAGCTGCGGTATGTTATTGGTGAAGAGAGAGCTCTGAAGTGGCTATAGAGATGGGAAAGATTCCCAGAGACGTTGAGAAATGGGTGCCGAGGTATTGATCGTCGTCGTTTATTGGCAGTGACACGGCAAGCATAAGATGGGGGCGAACGTCCGTCGGGTGTTGAGCATGTATTGTCCAAAACGCATGCCGCGATCCTCGTTCTTTTGCTTCCTAGTGTTCTAAAGCGCCCCCACATCCTTCCCGCGCTTAATAGGTACCTAAGTTAATCGCTCCCGCAGGGACTCCGATCGCCATCTACCCAATCAAAATCCGTGGACCGTTGCCACGGACAACTATCTTATCGCTCCGAGCGTTCTACGGAGTAGTCCCGGCAATTTACCGGCCGGGAACTTGGAATGATGAAGCGTCATTGCTTGCCACCCGTCCAAGCTTCCAGGACCCAGAGCTTGATTGCATGACTGATACGAAACCACCTCGACGACCCTTCCGCATTCACCACCTACTCCCACAGCTCTACTCGAAGAAACGAAGAAGTATAAAGGGAACGTCCTGCAAGCCTTTTTTTTTTTTCTGATTTCGTGCAATATATTATACGCTGTTCGCCGCCAAAATGGTCACCCAACTACCCTGTGAGTAGTTCCACACGCCTTCTAAGATCCCCCACGCCGAGGCATAGCCACTAATACAGGATACACAGATGCGCTGGACGCAGAATGGTCCGGTTTTACCCAATCCCGTATTCGAATTGAAATTGGAATAAGAACAAAAATGGGAATATATACTTCCGGCAGTTCACGTATCTAACAATACACCCAGCCCTCTCAACCCATCAGAACTCCAAGTCCTACGAGCACAATACGAAAAAGAAGGCGACATGGTCGGCGTACAAACCAAATTCAACTACGCATGGGTAAACAACAACCCCCTCCCCTCCCCCTACTCTATTCCAAAACCATACATCTCTTCCATCAATATCGAGAAACCCACCAAAGCAAAGAAGTATCCTCCCACTACAAAGCTAACCAACCCACCGCGCCTTACACCCAGGGCCTCGTCAAATCCAACAATCGCAACGAGCAACAACTCGGCGTCCGCCTCCTCTCCGACATATTCCGCCTCTCTCCCGAACGACGCCGCGAATGCCTCTACTACCTCGCCCTCGGAAACTACAAGCTCGGCAACTACGGCGAAGCCCGTCGCTACAACGACCTCCTGCTAGATAAGGAGCCAGCCAACTTGCAGGCTGCGGATCTGCGGCAGCTGATTGATGACAAGGTCGCCAAGGAAGGTCTCATGGGGGTAGCTATTCTGAGTGGTGTGAGTCTTGCGGCGGGGATTGTGGGTGCGTTTTTGGTGAAGAATGCTAGGAAGAGGTGAAGAGAGCAGGCACGCGACTTGTGATTACAAAGGGGCTGGATTTCTCAGGGTGTATTGCGCGGGAAGAGGAGGGAGGAGGAGAATTGAAGAGGGAGGCGTTTCCATTACTTTCATTTGCGAGTCGTTATGGGTCGGCGCTAGACAGATACTGGAGAGAGGTTGGAGAGAAGGCGCTCTAGGTTCCGCCACCAAGCTTTGAGAACAGGACATACGATCATGCAAAGCACATTACCGCTTGAACCTTTTTTGTACCATACATACATACATACATACATACTAGCAGTCATGATCATGACGGATGTGAATATGACTTGCTTACTAGGTTGAATCTTCATCCTCACCTTGGCAGCTATGCACGTCCACTTGCTGGCTCAGTATACTACCAACTGTGCAGTACGGTCGAGTGAACCAACAACCGTCATTGCCAGGAGCCCAGGACAGAATGTATGCTGCCGTGACTAATTACCATTTCCTTATCTACGACAAGCGAAATTACTCGCTGATGGCTCAAAGACCAGGCCGATTTGCTGCGCATCGTGAAAGACAGACGTCATCATTTTCTCTCCCGTCTACTCTTCTTGTCGTTTTCACCATCGTTGGAATGTCCAGGCTCAGCACATATTCTTGGGAAAGAAGTGTAAAGCATTTAAATCAAGCAAGCTAGGAAATGACAAACGAGCCCAGACGATGGGCTATGTCTATCGAAACAGCAATAAAACATGTCCTTGCCCAAATCACCACTGCTATAAAATACAATAGTTGCTGTGCCGCCAGTCAAGCCATCCATCCGCTCCTGTCCAAGTCGAACCCGCAACCATTGCTCCAAACAGGTATGACAAAGGGTATCCGCACAAGGTAGCAGGAAGGACAAGACCAAGATACATCCATTGTCGAGCAATCTTCCGAGCAGATTGAACAGCCATGTGTGTTGAGCTGATCAGGTCGAGGTCAATGTCTTCCGATTGGCGAAAGGAGAATGCGATTGACAATCTCCAACAAGGGTAAATATGGACGAAGAACGAACTTTGTCCCTTATTTTGTGCCCCTTTCCTGATACAATGGCATGTTGTCCTCCCATGGTCCTCGAATTGGAAGCTCGGTAAGTCAAGCCACACCGGGTCTCCATCTTCAAAGAGAAAGACAGGCTCCAGATATCATGTTCAGATTTCATTGTCTCACAATCATGCTACTGTTTAGTTCTCTTTCGTAATATTGTTGTAGTGTTTCACGGTCTGCAGTTTCCCGACTTTCGCATGACTAGAGACTGTTTTTGGCGGCGCTCTGTGACGGGTATCATCTTGATGATGACAACTTTTGATCAAGAGTGATTAAATGAAGAGTGTGAGATTAATAACAAAAAAAAATGGTGACAAGGGAGAGTCCGACAAGAAAACAAAAATCAAAAGGAAATAGGAAAAAGGCGTCCATAAGGAAAGGCGTCGAGCTGTTGGTGTATTTCTTTTGTGGCGTGTCGTGAATAATTCAAGACATTGATCGTAGAGAGGGGTTTGCGGAAAGTCATGGGTCGCTAGAGGTACTCAGAAGGATGTCTAATCAGCACGACTTAACGCAGCGAGAAGCCCTTGCGCTTGCCTTCTTTCTCTATCGGGCGTCCGCTCTCGATGCGCTGCTTCTTGTCTTCAAGTTCTGCTCGCTGGCGGTCAAGTTGCTCCTTCATCTCTCTGTGGCGTGCGTATAGCTCTTCTTCCGACTGCTTGAGCTTGCTCTCCTTCTCAGCAACCTTCTGTTGGAAGACCATCTTCATCTCAGCCTCCATCTTGGCCAGCTTCTGCTCATGCAGAGCACGCTCCTCCTCTTGCTTGACAGCAGGGTTGACCTCCTTGAAGACGCTTGGGTCTTGCGATACGCCCATGGCAATGAGCTTATCGGTACGGTAGTTCTCATACAAGGTGTTGTTGGTGTGTTCCTTGAGTTCTTCCATGTGGGTTCGGATGAGCATCTGGCGAAGTTTGACAAAGTCACAGTGCTCCTCGTTGTCAACCTCAATGAGGCCCCAGGGGTATTGACGTCCACGAACACCGCGGCCGTCAGCCGTCTTGACCTCATTGGTTGCGCCGACAACAGCGAAGGGGACCTTGGACATGATCTCGTTGTTCTCGGCAATGGTCTCCTCGTCATCTAGCTCGTATCTAGGTCCCTCGAAAATTTGGATACCGTGGTGCTTGATGTCGGCGAGGATCTATCACTATTGTTAGCTTGCTGGCATACGACTCTGTGGATTTGATCCCCCAAAAAACTTACGCGAGCCTTGAAGCTGGCAATTTCCTCGTCGGTGAGAGTGTCAGACTTGGCGATAACGGGGATCAGGTTGACCTTGGTGTGAAGGCGTCGCATCACCTCGATGTCGAGAGGCTTCAAGGAATGGCCTGTGGGCTGAATAAAGAAGACACACGCATGAATTCGGTTGTCGACAATATTCATGCGGTTGACCTTGTTCTCAGCGTCAAGATATGCGTCGTATCGACGCTCAATATCGTCAACAATGGGACGCCAAGACTCATCGTTGTTGACAAAGTCACCGAAGCCCGGTGTGTCGACCACTGTCAAGCGAAGACGGACTCCAGCCTCCTCGATGTCGGCGCTGATGGCCTGAATCTGGACAGTTTTGGGTATGATGTCGTGACTGGGACCCTTGCGCTCTCTAGGGGGGTACAGTGAAGTGTTGAAGAGTGTGTTAACGAGAGTAGACTTGCCGAGGCCGGACTCGCCTAAACAAACGTTAGCAACAGCGGTTCTCAAACAGGCGAAGGTATGGCGCAGTATGAATGAGCCTGTCGTTACTCACCAACAACCATTACATTAAAGTTAAAGCCTTTGCGGACACTCTTGCGGTGCCACTGGTTAGGCAAATTCGCGAATCCGACATAGCCGGTGAGCTTGCGTCGTACAATGTTTCGGACATCCTGAATGGACGACGAGGGAGCGACCGGGGAGGAGACTGCTGGAGCAGGGTCAGAATGATGAGTTTGAGCAGAGGCCATGGATTCAGGCTTGCCGGCAGGTGGTGATGCGGGAGTAGCAGAGGGGGAATCTGAGCCGTTGGACGCTAAGAAAACTTTGGTCAGCCAATTTGGTTGCAGAAAAATAAGATATTACTAAAAACAGATGTAGCGAGATGCGGTACAGGGCCAAGGGGATAGCGAACTCGAGATCCCGCTTGAATCGGTGGCTTCCCCAGAGGCATTTCTGCTGCTCTGAGTCGCTGAGTTCACTTCAAGTTCTTCAAATTCGCGATGGATGGCTGTTTCCTGAATAGAAGGGTGACATGATTTTGGTAGCGGGTGAGATTTCATCATGGTCGACTGAGGCGAATCATCCACATCGAGCATGCTGCGAATCTGTTGGGGCGCCGTGGGACTGCTTGCAGAGGTCGGAGCCAATGTACGCCGCCTAGCTTTGTCTTCCATGACAGCAACACCAGTTGGTCTCCCAGAATGCTTAACTACACCAGGATATAAGGGAGCTTGAACTCCGCCTATATTCAGCTGGCTGCTCCGGTTGCGTGGCTTGACTTGCGGTGCCATTTTTCAACTCTTTTCCAGAATGACAGGCTTCGTATTCGATAATGAATCCGTGGTATTGCACACAAAAGGCTGTCGAGTCCAAAAAAAAAAGCGGGGGACTTTTCGTGTCCCAAAGCGAATCCAAGAAAGGGTAAATGTCGCTCAAGGTATGTTCTTTTGACCGGGTTATGGTGTAGAGTTGCAATCGAGGTGCGCAAGTGTGACGAGACGGTTGCTATAGATTCGAGGGCGAGAAGTCTTTCAATTGCCACATTGCCGTCCTGGGTCGAGGAGCCAATTTCGCAGTTGCATCCCGATAGGATAGATCCAATTTGCACGCAGGTACAGCTCGCGGGTACTGAATCGGCAAAAGAAGAAAGAATCATCTTACCCATATTGATGTATAAAGAGCGATCGATCGAAGTTCTTTTATAAAAAAAAAATCTGTGAAGAGGCGCAATGTCCACCAAGGTCAGTCGGCGCACCAACAAGATCAGAAGGAAAGGGGGGCCTTTGCCGACAGACAAGGCTGGAACGATTTCGACGATTCCAGCTAAAGAGAAGAAGGCTCAGTGTCTCCGAGGGTCAGCCCGCAACAGGTCGATGCGTGCAGCAAGAGGAAACAATCGAGGCAGAGCAAGAGGACCAGATGAATTGCGAAGAGCAGGTGATGGCTAGTAGGAACTTACCAAGAGAGTGGACAGGAGGGCCAAAGGGGAAGGAGCACGCGCGTTGAACGGAAGTCAGAAAAAAAATTACGGTACGATACGGCCACGACTTATCGACAACGAGGCCTGAGTCGGCACACAATTAGTCGATGAGGAAGTAGCAATGATGGGAAGAAAGGGCGAACAAGAATTGAAGTAAGGCTTGAGAAGCGTTGGTCGATGGAAGTCGAGGAAAGGGAAAATTGGGGAGCGTGCGTGGAGGTGCCAGAGTGACCCGGCTGAAATTTATCGGAGCAAGGAGAGCAGGTGCGACTAACTGCTGCATTTCGGCGGTCATGCCACGGTTTTCGTATGTACTCCGTATAATAGGTACCTGCACTGAACCAGGCGCCCGTCAGTACACTGTGCGCCTGAGCGCCTGTACAGTGGATAATCGTCCCGGTCCCATCTTCTTAATAATCGACGACCGGCTCAATCGTCCCAGAGACACAGCTTCCAGCTCCCAGGCCGCCGCAGAAGCAGCGCTGCAACTTTGCACACACCGCACGAATAGCCGCCATTTCACGCGAGACATGGGCGTGGCGGTCGTGATGACCCCCCGGTGGATCCTTGGCACCGCAAATGGGCTTAGTGCCGGTGCCTGTCCACGCCCAATCGGGACTAGCCGTGAGCAGGGCGCCCAACGAGAGCTCTTGCAGAGTACGGAGAGGTATGTACCTAGGTACGGAGTACGCGCCCGACTTGTCAACAGCAGGGCGTGAAGCACAAGGCTGCTGATTGGTCGCAGGGGCCCTCTGTCTGCCAATGCGAGACCCTGCAGGATGCGTCTCTGTGGGTTGTTTTACGCAGACAAAGAACATGTGTCAAGGATCGACAAGGGGAGATGAGCTGCGACTCGTGAGCCCGTGAGCCGTGAGCTGTGAAGCCGTGAGATGAGGTCGTGAGGTGTGAGAAGTTGTGCAGCAACATTGATTCAGGGGCCGCAAGCATCACGCAACACGCTGGAACCGCATCACGCAATGTAAACGCAGACTTCCATGTTGCAAGTCAGGACTCAGGGCTCAGGAGAAGGGAGCAAGTTACCTACCGAGTATGTATGTAGCAAGTTGGGCAGAAAGTTCCTGCCTCGCAGCGTCGCAATGAGGCCAGACGTGGCTGCTGGCCGGACCGCCGACTGGATGCAATTCGAGAACTAATGTCTCCATTCCAACCTCCTCCGTCCGGAAACATCATGCCGCATCCCGCGACGCAGGATTCCGTTGTAGAATTCTGCAGACTTCATCTCTTGGGAACGCCTCAAAGCTCTTGTAGAGCGGGAGTTTTGCTTTCCCTTTCCCTGGTAACGCCAGTCATCGCAGCTTGGTAGGTATGTACATAGGTATGTACTCAGTGCCTGCCTCTTGTTCTCAGGAAACTTTCGGCAAAACAGGCCGGATCCAGACAGCACATGGCAATCTACAATTCTACATTGTACACATGACGAACAAAGCTATGACTATGTTCATACATACTCATATGTACTCCGTACACATACCATCATTTTCAACCACCAATCTTTTTTGCCTTGCGACGCCAGTGGCGGCGGCAACTGACAACACGCAATTCTTAGAAATACATACATACATACCTACCTATGTACCTAGGTAGTGTGAGCTCAAAAGCAATCAGACGCTTTGTTGAAAAGTTTGTTCACTTTGCCGCCACCGCCCCCCCACGCCGGCCCCCGCGCCAATCTATTTTGCTTTCACTCGATTCTTTGTTTCCCCTTTTCCCGCCGCAATGCAGTCACCGCGTCCTCAATGCTCATAGCCTCATACGGGCCACATGGAAAGCGGCTAGCTAGCAAATATTGAGCTAGGCTTTGCCACAAGCTCCCGCAATCCCCGATTCCCCAGGAGTCCAGGACGATCTCCAAGACACCACTTCAAGATGATGGTTTGACCGCTGTGTGGTCTGTGCTCTGGCGCTTGACTTCGGTCATGTTGGTGCGGGGATTTTAAGTTAAGAACGCCAGCTTTCCTTCCTAGGTATGTCTCCGTACATATGTACATATTCCCCCTTGAAAAAGTCATGTGAACTTCTGTACTATCTGGCTTTCAGTGCAACGTGAGTTCTTTTTGAATTACACTGTGAGCTTGTAATGTGTACACTGTAGAGGTCTTGGTAGTCGGCAAACCCAATTCGAGATCCTTGAAGAAAGCAACATGCATCTTCACGCGCGTCAAAGTTGTCTTGTCGTATAGCCGCTATTGTCCAATAGTCGAGAGGTCTATAACGCAGGTTTACCATTCAGTCCGTCCCACGTAGCTTCATGCAGCATCTCGTGTTTTTTTTTTTTTTTTCGTTGAGCTTGTCACGCAATGACCGTGTGAAGAAGAAGAAGTTGCACATGTCTTTTGATGGGGTGGCTGGTGTAATTGTCGCGCATGGTTTCACTGACCGACCCCCGTGGTTGACTATTCAGCATTGTCATCGTAACAGTTGCGGATCTGGCTACACAGGATTCACGACTTTAGGGCAACATCTTGAGGTCTGAGGAACCACAGATAGCGATAGGTCACGTCGAGAGGAACCAAGCCGAAGACTTTCCTGTTGAACAACGCAGTTGAGCACGATCCTGGAGCGTGAAAGTTCGAAGTCGTGTAGGGTACGCTTTAGGATAGGCGGTGAAACCGTCATGAATGTGGCTTGCGTGCATTGCCAGTGCTTCTTCGGCCTTCGCAAGCAATAACAGAAATAGTGAGATATCGATCGACGCAACTCATAGACGGCTGCTCGATGGAAAGAACAGGACAAGCCGGCATTTTTCTCTCGTCATTGTCTGTATCGCTCAACGTAATACAAACCCCCCCCCGGCTTCTCGCCGCGACTCAAGACTACAAGGACGGCATACGTCACACGCAAAGTTACACGAGGGGGGCTGCCTGCATGAGACGACCACGTCAAGAATACTGATGGGCGCTCTAATGCTCCCATATAATGTCTATTGTGAACGGAGAAGTATTTCCCGACGGAATTTCTAATCAAGGACAAAGTAAAACTCAAAGATCATGTGTGAAGAAACAAGATGAAATGGATGAAACATGATAGGACCATTTATTTTACACATTGTAGCAGCTTATCGTCACACTAACAGATGATTCTCGCCGAAGAACCGCCCTACAGGTTCGCTTGCTGCCCGGCAAAGAACTTCTTGCTCTCCCCACATCTTTCATTTGTGCAGCCTGGACATCGCAGACCCAATTGCTTGGAACAGGATACTCCCTCGGCCAAATGGGCCTTGGCAATGTCAGCCAGAGCCTCAATAAACACCCGGCTGTCGTTCAGACTGTCTGCTCGTTTGACGGTATCTGGGTGACCGCTCTCGCCAATGACCTCTAGATCCAATTCGTACAGGGTTTCGATGTGATCGGACGTGAATGCAATAGGAATCAGCACCAGGTCTTTCTGACCCCTGGCAATGTACTGCTCGACAGTAGTGGAGGTCTGGGGGCCAAGCCAGGCAGATGGGCCAACCTGCGACTGCCAACAGAGGCGATACGAATTGGAGGATTTCAATCGCTGCATCACGGCATAGACGGTTGCTGCGACCTCGGCGGGATACGGATCGCCTCTGTTGACAACAGACATGGGAAGACTGTGGGCAGAGAACAACAGGACGACGTCTTTGCGGCGCTCCTCGGGATACTCGGCAAGCTTGGCCTCGATGTTTCGCGCAACGGCTTCGACCAGGCCTACATGCGCAGGCCATCTGTCAATGACACTCCACGAGATGGTGCCGGAACCGGTTTCGTCCGCCTTCTTGTTCTCCAGTCTATGTCTCCATTTCCACAACTCATTTAAGCTGCTCCCCGTGGTAGAGCAAGAGTATTGCGGATACTGACTAAAGGCGACGGCGCGACCGCCTTTCCCGTTTCCGAAGCCATCGTCGAAGAGCCGTTGGTACATTTCCTCCGTCAAAGGATCGGCATATCTGAAAGCCACGTAAGGCTTGTGGGGGGCCGTCTCTGGTGAGATCTTGTCCAGAATCTTGCACATCTCTCCGCACTGGTATTCGGACCACTTTCTGATCGGGGACCCTCCGCCAATGGCAGCATACTGCTTCTGAATCTTGGGCGTTCGTCGCTTCGAGATGAGCGGACCAATGTAGTTTTGGAATCGACCGAGCGGAATCAGATCGCCGTCAGACTGGGGGAATGGGGAAGCGCATTAGATGAAGGAACAACTTGTTATATTTTGCTTTTACAAGCGCAATGGGAACCTTACAAAAAGACGGTTCAAAAAGTCACCGACATCTCCTGTCGTCGACGGACCACCCATGTTCAGAAAGACCATCGCAGTCGGGCCTTTGGAGCCTGTAGCATCTTGAGTGACGGGCGGGACAGGTGTCGCGAACTGCCGCCTCTGCTGTGTGAGTTGAGGCAAGGCGAGCCTGGAGGAGGGTTTCCTCAACACGTCTTTCAAAAGACCTTGTGCAGAGATTCGGGACGACATGATTGAATCGGATTGCTGCGTCTCAACTGGCCGGTGAAGTCGGTCGATACTCCGTAGTAGCTGGCACTTTTCAAGGGATGAAAAATCCTGTCGAGCCGATGGTATCTAAGTATGTATTTAGAGCACGGGATGGATCATGCCGACATGCGCAAGTCAATAAGTGCGGATCGGAGCTTCTACGGTTACTATGGTACTTACTTTATGCATACCAGACACGCTAGATCCAGGTATCGCTCTAACGGCCCAGGGCCACAGCCAATGACGTCGTAGACAATTGCTGGTCATCACACGTGATGTCGCGTACCTTGGACGCGAAATTGAGGAGAAGTCAACGGCGCGTTTCATGGAGCTACGGAGTATGTAGTAGGTAGGAGGTACCAGGTATGTCTCTGGCACTCTGCTCGCATGGCGCCGGACCCACTGGTCAGCTTCAACTCGCGAAGACAAGACGTTCACGCTGCTGTTGTGATATTTCTTCTGGTAGATCTCATGGGAAATTTTTTGTTTCCTTTCGCCTTTCTTGCATCCCGCAGTTCAATATCAGAGGCGCAAGATGGCAGGAAACAACCAAGATTGGAAATATGAGGAGGATGACGAAGAAGACCAAGCGCTCGATGAGACGGTAAGAACAACATTCACTTGCTAGATGGGACGTCGCACTTAGCATCCACTGACACCAGCGTAGAGCTACAAGGCTCAAAAGGATGCCATTATCATGGCGATCGACGTCAGCGAGTCCATGCTGAAGCCTCCGCCACCGTCCAACTCCAAAAAGGCAGACCAAGACAGCCCCCTCGAGGCGGCTCTGAAGTGTGCCTATCATCTGATGGAGCAGCGCATCATCTCTAACCCGAAAGACATGATGGGAATCCTGCTATTTGGAACCGAGAAGACCAAGTTCCACAACGAAGAAAGTGGGCGCGGTGGGCCGGGGTATCCGAACTGCTACCTTTTTACAGATCTCGACGTCCCTTCTGCCGACGATGTTAAGACGCTGAAATCTCTCGTGGAGGAAGGGGAAGATGACGAAAAGGTCCTGACACCATCGAAAGAACCAGTCATAATGTCGAATGTGCTCTTTTGCGCGAACCAAATCTTCACGACAAAGGCTGCCAACTTTGGAAGCCGGCGCCTTTTCATTATTACCGACAACGATGACCCGCATCCTGAAGATAAGGCAGCGGCCTCAGCTGCGGCGGTCCGAGCCAAAGATCTGTACGATCTTGGCATTACCATTGATTTATTTCCCATTAGCCATCATGACTCTAAATTTGAGTTTTCCAAATTCTACGATGTGAGTTGTCAGAAGCGCAAGCGCACGCCTTCTTCGTATTGTGACTTTGCGCTAATTTGGTCCAGGATATTGTATACCGCGATCCGGTTGCGGAGGCCAACGTGACAGCCGTGCCCTTCTCGAAATCAGGCGATGGATTATCGCTGCTCAGCTCATTAGTCTCAAATATCAATTCAAAACAGACGCCCAAGAGGTCATTGTTCTCCAACCTTCCCTTTGAGATTGCTCCAGGACTCCGCATTGCAGTCAAAGGTTACAACATTCTCCATCGACAAACGCCCGCAAGAACATGCTACATTTGGCTCGATGGCGAGACGCCCCAACTAGCTCGGGGCGAAACGACGAGATTGGCCGAAGATAGCACAAGGACTGTCGAAAAGGGTGAGATTAAGAAGGCATACAAGTTTGGCGGCGAGTATGTCTATTTTACTCCTGAGGAACAAAAGAAGTTGAGAGATTTCGGCTCTCCCATAATTCGTATCATCGGCTTCAAACCTCGCAAACTTTTGCCCGTGTGGGCTAGCGTCAAGAAATCTACCTTCATCTTTCCAAGTGAAGAAGACTATGTCGGCTCGTCACGTGTCTTCACAGCGCTCTGGCAGAAATTGATCAAAGACGACAAGATTGGTCTCGCATGGTGCGTGGTGCGATCAAACGCGCAGCCCATGCTGGCAGCCATCATCCCTTCGAGAGAAGGTTCGGACGAAGATTCTGGATCACCATTTCTGCCTGCCGGACTTTGGATATACCCTTTGCCCTTTGCGGACGATCTGAGAGAGATCAAAACTGCTTCGCAAATAACTCGAAGCACTGACGAGCTAACTACTAAGATGCGAACGATTGTCCAGCAGCTGCAACTGCCCAAAGCCATGTACAATCCCATGAAGTACCCGAATCCAGCACTGCAGTGGCACTATCGAATTCTCAAGGCTCTTGCACTCGATGAAGAAGTGCCAGAAGAGCCGGATGATGCGACCAAACCCAAGTCCAGAGCAATCAGCAAGCGCGCAGGTGGCTACCTGGAAGAGTGGTCCGGCAAGCTGGAGCAAGACGCGGGATCAGCCTCGTCAGCAAATGAACTGAAGCGTGAGATTGAAGATGATGGCTTTGATCAGCCGACGAAGAAACGAAGGGGAGCAGCGACGGAGCAGCACAACCCATCGTCTATGTCCGTGGCTGCGCTTAGGGAGGCGATTGAGAGCGGAAACATCATGAAAATGACAGTCGCCCAGCTGCGAGACGTGGCTGGGTCAAAGGGCATCAACACCACCGGAAAGAAGGCAGAACTTGTCGATAAGATAGAAACGTGGCTTGATGAAAACTCGTGAGGGTACACCAACCTGTCTCGACTTGAAGCCTTGTACGTATGCGCGCGCCGACGTGTTCTGGAGATGGTGTTACTGGGGCGTTGACTTGCATCTGAGCTTGGCTGGTTTTTCCGCTGAAAAAATTGGCTACGATATGTTGTAATTAAAGAAATGCCATGTATGAATGATGACGATTGATATGGAATGGAATACCGGGGAGATTATAAGTGCCGTGTTGCGTGTACTCATGGTATTAGAGATAGTACTGGAAGTGCTCTTGGCCCAGAAGACAAAGCAATGATATTTCCACTTCTATTTAGCTAGGTACATACTGCTGCCTTCTATTACTTTTAACAGAGGTTTGTATCACTTGTGCGATATGTGTATTCCCATGTCAGACCCTCGGGCTCTGAATCTGTGGCCCTCAAGATTGTCGTCCGAAGTCCACGTGCCACTGGCCACTGTGACTGCAGGAAACGTTGGGAGTCACCCGGGAGTCGGGAGTCGGAAGACGGGAGACGGGAGAGATGCAGACCCCCACCGGAAGCCGCTGTAGCCTGTCGCCTGTCGCCTGTCGCCTGTAGGCCGCTGTCCCCACAATGAACCTCGCGTCGAATATGCGTCAGCTTTAACCGCGTCAGCATCGCAACATTTCCCACTGCGCCCACTGCGCAGATGATCCTGATACAGCCGTCGGCGGGAAAATCGTCCCATCCACACTCGCTGTGCGAAGGCGAAAAGAAGAAGCAGGCTGTTCTTCGAGGCTTCTTTCGTCGCCGATAAAGCTACAGTCGCCCGCTGGGCCATCCGTTAAACCCGATGGCCGACTTCCTGGCCAGCTTCAATTTGGGGGCGCAAAACGACCCTCGTCGAGACGATGGCTCATGCTTGTCCGTGGCCGAGCTTGAGGGGCGACTACGCAATACGATACGAGAAAAGAAAACCGAAGTCCGCGCCGAGCGCATCAACAACGTTTTCAATATCGCCGGGACGGCCGAGTTCACAATCAATGCGACGCAAACGCAAACGCAAACTCCGAACAATGGCCTAGTTGCAGTCGACCCTATGCTTCGGGGAGCGGAGCCAATGGACGTGGACATGGACAATCAAGCTCAATCACGGATTTATACTGCTCTCTCGATCCTGAGGTCTCAGCCCAGTTCAAACCCATCGATTCAACAAGCAGTCGCTACACAAATCGTCGCGGCCGCGAGCGCAGCTGATTCGAGCTCATGGATACTCCACCATACAGAGTTGACGACGATGGGCTGGACATTTACATACCTATGCGAAGGTTCGACAACTATTTGGAACGCGCGGAATCAGCACAAAGTGAGGGTGATTGTGGGGGACTTCAGCAAGAGGGACCCAGACCCTCTTCTCATGAGTCGTCCGGCGTTTGATTGCAAAGGCCGATTGATCATATCATTTCCTAGGAAAGAGCGCCATATCATAGTCAGATACGACCATATGCCCTTGCATATGACCGTCGCTGATCATATGGAATTTACGAAGCCGCCTCCCATGATTGGACCTCAGAAGCCGAGCAAAGCGACCTTGATCGAAGCCAATAGACAAGCACAAAAGGAAGCAGCCAGTGTGAAGAGGAAAGCCTATCGACTTGCCAAGAAACAGGAGGCCATGGAAGCTCAGGAGGCTGCAATACGCGACGGTATCGCTTCACCAGAGAAGCCCCGAAAAGGAAGACAAAGCAAATATACAGAGGCCGCTGAGGTGCCGTTGGTGGATCAAGCAAGCCCCGCGTTGGACGATGCCGACCTGATACAGCTGCAACAGGCCATCTCCCATGAGGAGGAGCAAGTCGGGATTGCTATCGCACCAGCGGTTACGCCAACGGAACCTCCCCCTACAAAAGCGCTGATCCTTAATGTGACGCCCGAGGAGGCGGAACGTCGAATGGATGTGGCCTTGAAGATGCTGGCAGAGGCCGGAATCGATAGCGCCACACTCTCCGCGGACCAGCTCACCATCTTTGCTAATCAAGCGCCGGATCTTCAGAAGGAATCACTAAATTTGCTGATAACCTACGGGGCAGAGAGGTTGCAGATTATACACCCGAACGAGAGGGAAGCTCTACCGTCGGCACCTCCGCCTGCTGCTGCCCCATCTGTTGGCGATGCGGAAGAACGGAATGGTACGGCGACTACAACACAAGACTCGGTACGAGATAGCCAAAAGATCACAAGGAAAAGGAAACGATCCTTGGGGAAGTCACGGTTGTCATGCCTCCCATGCAAGAGTCGCAAGACTAAGGTGAGCTACGGTCTTTCATTTTGTTCTACTGGAATGCCCCCCTTTTGAGTTTTCTCACCCCCCTGTGTTTGGAAAAGGGGTGTTCTGTTGTTTTGGATTAATAAAGATGGTCACTATACTCGTGCGCAAATCATCAATGCTGACCTGTAACTGTTACGTGAATAGTGTCCGAAAGACAGGCCCGTCTGTATGGTGTGCCAAGCTGCCGGTCACGTTTGCGAATATCCGCCACATCCGTCAAGCAAGCGCACATTCAAATCTAACGCTATCGTGGAGGATAGTGCGGATGTCGACATGGACGCCGACGCACGTGTGGAGAAAGAACAAGTCGATGATAAACAGACCCCGTTTCATGCTGCAGGTGCGGCGCAAAATCATGTTGAGAACGAGGACAACGAGGATAAGCACCGTGACGATAACGACCATGATCTCTTACAGCAAGACTTTGTACAAGAAGAGCAGACACAGAAGCCAGGCGTGGATCATTACCCGACAGAACAGTATTCTTCTTTTCCTTCGGCCCCAATAAACGACTTCTTCTCCGACATGCCAAACGAATCTGTGCACGACGTGTATGAACGACCACCCTCGCTACCTAATCTTCAGTCGGCTTCAGAGCTGTCTCTTCCGCAGCCTGATGCCGTGGAAGAAATGCCGCAGTCACAGCTAAGCCCCGACCTCGCATTACAACAAAACGCAGTGTACTTCCCCACCTATAATGCAAGATCTCCTGCACCAGCTTCACCTCAGCATGCACCACCTCCTCTCACCGACATACCCCCAGAACATGAAGAGGCGTCATATGACCATCACGTCCGGCAAAGTGTCAATGCTGCTGCCACATCCTGTTCTTGGGGACAAGGCGCCAACACCAATGATGCCAACGCAACAGTGAAGACGAGTGCGCCGCGTATTCCGTCGCCCATGCCACACGATACCCCAGAGGCGCAAAGCCTTGATCAGGTCGCGGTGGCGTTACAGATGGCCCAGCTAGAGGACGCGTATCTCCTCGCACATGCGGCGACGAGTAGTCAGCGATATACGTCCGGGCCAAGCGTCAAGATGAAACAACCCGTCAACCACACGCCAGACACTGCGTCGGTGTCCCAACAAGGCTATAGAGATGCTGAGTCGGCTTCTCAAAGAGCCAGTAGGGCTTCTGAATACCCCCCAGATCCTATCGGTCGCAGTAGGAACAGTAATAGCAATAATGATACCCACGATCACAATCACAACCACAACATGAATAGCAGCAACCGCAATCGCAAAAGTGAACGCAACAACACAAAGAACAGGATCGCTAGCAGCAGCAGCAGAATCAGCTCGTCCGAACGGCGTCCAAGGAGAGGACCGACGTGGAGCAGACTCAGCGGCGGGGCGAGTCCCCCGACCAACGAGCCCGACAAGATCGGATACAAGCCATACTCATTCCGGAAGGGCACAAGCAGTGATAGCGATAGCGATCAACAATCCGATCCACACGAAACTGGAGGCTCGACCGCCGAGACAACGACTGGCGTCTATGAATCCGTAACGACACAAAGTAACTCATGGGCGGAGGATTGTGAGCAGGATGCAGTCGACGGTACTAGACCGGGGTCTTCGCACCAGGGACATCAAAGCCATCAGCATCAGAGTCACTCGAGTCATCAGAGAAATGAAAATCATCAGACTCATCAAAGCGATCAGAATCATCAGGCTCGTCAAACCCGCCAGAGCCCCCAGACGCACCAGCAGCAGAGCCAGCAGCGGCAGGGGTTTGAATGGGGACTGCACGATAGCTGGACTAGGGGCCACTAGATGCACGTGTTGATGTGGCTATTGTTTAAGACGTAGCTGAGGGAGCAGGACATGAGATGTGACGAGTTGCAGAGCAAGGCTAGCAACCTTATATTTCCCAATAGCATCATTTTCCTTCTTATCTGTGGTTTTATACTCTACCATTCTTTTATTTCTCCTTTTCCTCTTGATCGTCTTTATTTATATCCATCCCTTCAAGCAATTGCATGATAATGAGCGAGCGGCGTAAGGCAGGCATTTTATTTTGGGGGAGGACGAGGGGTAAAATCCATAGGCCGAAAGAGAACACATAAAGCTAAAGCGAGGAAGAGAGTATGAGTACAGAGTACAGGTTTTACACGCATATATACAAGGGGGGGTTTATCCTCCTTCTTGTTACTAGCGAATTGTCTAGGAAACATGAGGCTAGCGGCCAAGGAGTACTGCCCTATATATATGTACAAGAAGATCCAAATCAGGCGTCGCAGATGCGCGCCAAAGTTACAAATACAGTGCCAAAGATGTGTCGTGCGGGTCTATGTATATCTTGTCCCGCACGAAAAGTGTGTTGTGATCGAGTAATGCCCATCGCCGCTTTAGGATGATGTTGCGTGTTTGCATAGCTGGGTTTTGTGTGTGTCCGTTGTACATAGGTAGATGAAAAGAAAAAGAGAGGGAGTGCAACTTTCATTCCATGTGTCATTATTATTGCGTGGTGAGTCGGTGACCCTTGCTTGCAAAGCGCACGCACACCAACATCACTTCGCCCCGAGATCGGCCGCCCTCCTCCGTAGTCTCGCCTGCCTCAGTATCTTGACCACCTCATCCTCCATGCCCTCTTGTTCGCGCAGTCTATCCACGACAGTCCATATCCTCGCGTCTTCGACCTCGCCTGCTTTCTGGAGCAGCATCTTGGCCCAGCTCAGATCTCTCTTCTCAGAAGCCTCCTGGTTTCCGCCTCTGCCCATGGCATTGATGGCCTCAAAGGCGAATCGGAAGGCGAGATCTAAGTCGTCTGCTTCGACACAGGCAATGATCAGGGAATTATATACGTGCAGGCTTCGGACAGGGCCCTCGTCACCACCGACAGCAACAAGTGCGGCGTAGTCTTTGACCAGAGCGCGCGTTGTCTCCATGTGTCTACTGCTCACGATGAGAGTCTGTATCGTGGTCGAGCTGGCCGGCTCGCCGCAGAGTTCCGGTACGTCATTGTAAAGATCAAGGGCCGCTTCTGTGCCCTGCGTTTCTGCGATGAGTTCAACCACAACACCCACCGCCACCACGGGGACTTGCTGCCCCGAGGAGACCAAGCTGCGGATGCTCTCTTCTGCGATGTGAATGAGTTCCGGAGAGCGTCGGAGGGCCTCATAAAGGCCACGCGTATTTGCTTGGACAATGGGAATCCCGTTCTTGTGCATGACGCAGAGCGCATGGAACGCACCATCCATGTCGTTGTTGGCGGCAAATGCCTCGGCCACGGCTTCAAAGTGATGCGCCAAGAGCCGTGTTCGCCGTGAGATCTTGTCGAGAGCCTCGGTCGCAAGAGCAGTGTCTCCGTGACGAGCTGCTGTGGCGAGCACATTTTCCACCACCCCATCCGATGGCTGCAGGAGCGACGTCCTCACGATGGTGTTCCAAGCGAAAACGGTGCCGCGGTAGTGGAAGGCTCGGCTGCACACATCGAGCGTGTAGTAGAGTAAGCTGGCCACGTCCTTGTCCTCGTCGACGAAGCTCTTTCGGCGGTACAGCAAGAGAAGCAACTCGTCAAAGTACCCCAGCTGTCCAAACACCACGATGAATATGTCGTACACCCAGGAGTCGATAGCTTCGTTCTGGTCTACCATTTCCGAGAGCCGCAGGTAGGCCAGCTCGTACTGCTCGTCGCGCAGCAGGCCTAGAACCAGGCTTTGCTTTGCATCTTGGCCAATTGTGAACCATTGATCCTGCATGGCGTCGAGAACCTGTTGACGGAGAACATAGTCTGGGTGGATGGACAGCGCGGCGAGCGCCGAGTGACATATTGGCAACGAAGGCTTCATGTCCCGCGCGGCTAGTTCATCTAGAAGCATTCTGATGCCCTTGACAGATCCCTGTGGGTCGATCATGGCGTCCATCAAGCATTCGTAGATGAGGAACGTGGGGGGGTGACGCCGCTCCAGGAGCAGATGCCGAACGAGAAGAAGGATGCGGTCGTGACGGTCAATTTGATGACCATAATTCCATCCCTCGGCTTGCCGCATTAATCTGAGAGCGGCCAAGATGTCGGCCACAGAAGCTTGTCGCATCATGTCTTCGGTGGGAGGCGTCGGTCTCAACAGCGAGTCGTGCGGCGGCTGTCCACTTGCGGGTGTGCTGGGCGTCGAGTTGCGCCATTCCGTCGTCGGCGGCTCCGGCAAAGCTAGAGTTGTCATCGGATGTGAGATTCTCCTCGATGGTGCTATGCGTCGAGCGACATCTCTTGTCATTGATCTCCTCGCCTTGATATCGTGTCCTGCCACCACCGCCTGACGCAAACCTAGCTTGTCGAAGGCCGGGCACAGGCAGCGCCAAAGGCCGTCGTAGATAATCGGACTACCTCGCATGTCGGCCTATTGCTGTAGTCTTCGCACATGTGGTAGAGATGAGTCGTCAAGTTTCGATTGAGAGCCGGTGTTTCGTCCATTCATAGTCGTGGTCGTGGTCGCGTTGAAAATCGAGGATAAAACCAGGATGGCTTCAATGCGCCCAAACATTTTCAGCCACACAAGCGCTATAAGCGGGGCGATGCATTTCGCGGGGCGCGAAACCGCAACGTCCGACCCCAACGCGCCCAACGCCACATATGGCGTCCGTATATACAAAGCCAAGCTTGCTCCGTCCGTTGATTCAACTTGATGACATCTGCTGCATCTCCGTCTCGCATATCGAATAGCTCGCAAATTTTACAGCACGACACAGTTTTTTCTCAACTTGGAAACACTGCGACGCCAGAATGGTTCGTCGCTCCCGACCTTCGCCGTCACTTTATCCTTCACCTCACTCTCTACCCTCATCGCGATCCGCATAATCAGATGTGCATCACCGACTAATTCCGCACCTCACATAGCTGCCACTCAGCCTCCTCAATGCCGCACAAGGGCACCCTATGCTCGTAGAACTGAAGAATGGCGAAACTCTCAACGGCCATCTCGTCCAATGCGACACATGGATGAACCTCACATTGCGGGAAGTCGTGCAAACCAGCCCTGTACGTTTGAATGCGTTGCAGGCCCTCTTCGAAGAAAGAAGCATTCACCGACAAGAAGCACCATCATCATGCTCTAGAACTATACATTCTAACACCCCATAGGGCGGTGATAAGTTTGTCCGATTAAAAGAAGCCTATGTGAAGGGCAACAACGTACGATGACACCCATCTCCCCTTACCCAGCAAGGCAGCACCAAGTGGACAAATCAATACCCACCATCACCCGCCAGCATATCAGTCAAACACTGATCGTATCTGAGTAACTGACATATTGTTTATCACTTCCAGATCAAATATCTCCGCGTCGACAACGATATTATCGACAAAGTCAACGAATCACAAAAGGGCCAACAAAATTTCCGAGGCGGACGAGGCAACCACGGCCAATCACGGGCGGACCATCACGGACACAACGCTCGTGGGGGCGGCGGCGGCGGCGATAGGGGCAGAGGAGGTCGCGGTGGTGGTGGCGGCGGCGGCGGCGGCGGCGGTCGTGGCTGGAGAGGAGGACGGGGCCGTGGGCAATAAGCAGCAAAGAAAGTCAACGTGGACGGAGCCGGCTCTACGACCAAAGATTCTGATACACGACGAAGGAAGGCTGGGCTAGAATATCGAAGGATAGTCGTCTGCTTCTCGGGTGGGTTCGCCTCATGTTTGAGATGATGCGCGAATCTGGGCATTATGGAGCATACGAATTCAAGAGTTCTTGGGAAAGTGAAGCATGCGGTGCAAGACATTGAGGAAGTGAGGCACAAGAATGCAAGATATTGAGGCAAGCATGCAAGGCATACATGGTACGACGCTGAGGCTTTTATTGAAGAAGTCTGTACAAGCAAGGAAAGCATACGGATGCACGACGTTGAGGCTCAAGAGATCTGGGCAAACAAGCACATTAATGCAAGAAAATTGAACAAGAAACCCAAAAAAGTAAACTACACAGTAAGTAATACGAGAGGTTCAAGCAAGTGGAGGCTGGAGCATATGACATCGTAAAACAAGTGAATATGAACACAAGGCCCTGAGCCAAGTAAGCACAGAAATGCAAGATATGGCAGCAAGCAAAGCACACAAATATAAGACGTAAACGAGAAGAGAAATCATATGAATATGGACGTGAAAGAAGGTAAGCAGATAGATAACGCACTTTTGTAAAGACAAAACCGTTCAATATCAAGCCGTGGGGTAACTCAAGCCCACGACTGCACAACACAGCCAAGACCCGTCCAGCATTCCAACCAAGCCCATGTATTTAAAACGAAAAGTTCGCGACCTGCCTCCAAAATAGGTACTCCCATGAGGCCTTTGTAACGTATGTACTTAATCTTAATAATGTGGCTTCCTTCATCGCAGTGCGTACTGTGAGCCACTCGCGACAACAACTACCTAGTAGATACCAGAGAGAACTAACTTAGGTACCTAACGGACGGGAGCGAGAGCATATTTTGAGAGAAACAGGACAGAGTCAAAAGAGGGCAGAAAGAGGGACACAAAGACTATAGTATAGGGAAAGGTAGTTGTGTAATGAACATATCTCGATATTATGATATAACAATGAATACCCACCCATTCCAATTTCCCATATTACACCCACCCACATTCATCATGCCTCTCATTCCACAGAGCATCATGCACAATTCTATCTAACAAACAAACGCACCCCATCCATCCCATTCCATCCATCATCAAAACCATCATGATACAGGAAAAAAAAAAGAACGTTAAATCAAATCACATCCGTTCAGCTCAAGCTCCCCTTGGGCTCTTTAAAAGTTGGCCACCGCAACAGCAATAGCCTGTGTATCAGAATGCGAGATAGACAGCGCAATATCCTTCACGCCGGCTTTGCTAGCAGCAGAGGCAGCTTCTCCATGGAGCTATTAAATCCGAGGGCAGTTAGCAAAACATTCACGTAATTCACATGGAAGAGAGGACAAGACCGTAAAGAAAAAAAAGGAAGTGCACGAAAACATACCTTGACAGCGGGAGCACCCGTATCGTTCTTGATAATCTCAATGTCCTTCATAGCCGCACCTGCGCCCTGGCTGGCCACTCCCAGGGACTTGAACACAGCCTCCTTGGCGCTCCAGCGTCCTGCAAAAGAGCTCTGCGGACTAGGCGCCCCCTTACAGTAGGCAATTTCATCAGCTGTAAAGTTGCGCTCCAAAAAGGTCTCGTTGTCGATGTTGACGGCAGCGATATCCTCGACATCGACACCGACGTTGCTGTTCTTGTTGGCGACCTTGTGCGCGAGAGCCTCCATGACCTTCTCGGTCTCGGCGGCGCGGGCCGAACTCATGACCTTCTCGGACTGCTTCATGAAGTTCTCGGCGTACTTGAGCTCCGAGGACTTCTTGTCTTCCGTGACACGGGCGTCGGGGTTGAGAAGGACGCTGCTGAGCTGCTCGTCCGTGTAGGGCGCCTTGGACTTGGCGACGAAGAGGGTGTTGTTGATGAGGCCGTTGTGGAAGTAGCGGTAGGCCTTCTTTTGACGCGCCTCGACCTTGGCGCAGTACTCCTTGTAGACGTGCTCATCGAGAGTGGCATACAGGTACTTGGGATGCACACCAATGGCCTGAGCACCCTTTTGACCGAAACCGAAAGACGTGACGGAGAAGGCCTTGACGCCGTCGGTCTGGATGCTGCGGCTTGGGTACACAATCATGTCGAACTGCTCCATGATGGGGTCGACGTTGTCTGCGTTGCGGTTGCCGGGCACCAAGCCGGTGTTCAGAACTTGGAGACAGCCATTCATCATCCAGGCACCAGCAGCACCCTTGGGGTGACCGGTGAGGTATTTCTGGAAGATACCCATGACCGCGTTACCCTCGGATCGGCCGAGGTGACGCAGTTGCTGGCAAATGACGGACGACTCATTCTTGTCGTTGGCCTTTGTGGAGGTGCCGTGGAAGGATGCCACGCCGAGATCGTCAATCGTCAGACCCCAGGTGGCCAGGGCACCACGTAGAGGAGCGATGCTGGTGTCGCTCTTCCAGAAGTTGTTGCCCATGCTTCGAAGCAGCTCCTTTTCTTGCCGAGCAGCCTCCTTCTCAATGTGCACGAAGCGCTCTTGAGCATACAGCTTCTCATCGAAAGACGCGTCTTGCGTCTTCATGGCAGCAATCTCATCATGAATGAACTCAACCTCAGACTCCTGCCATTGCTTAATCTGCTTCTTGCGACGCTCAATCTGTCGGCGACGGTAATCAATGTCAAGCAGTGGCGAGGGGAAGTTGCCGGCGTGTTCTCGAGCCGTGGTTAACACACCCTGTCCAGGAGCAGGCACGGATCGGCCAATCTTGTCCGACGCGGTGGTGGTGAGAGCCAAGACACCATAGATGGGCACACCCATGTCCAGCGCAAGCTTTGCAGTCATGATGACCTGGATACCACAGCCCTGAGACTCCATGAAACCGTTTCTGGTCGTCGTGGTGGGACGGGACATCTCTTTGGGAGTTCGGCCGTGGCTGAACTCATCCAGTGTGTTGCTGGTAGCCTTCATATTGGCAAACTCATAGGAGCCTTCCTCGCCAAAGTCGTCGAAGCCACCGACGAAGCAGACACGAGCCTTGCCTTCCATAATGGTCTCGTAGCCAACGTCCACAGACTCTACCGCAGTAGCGCAAGCTCCGACAGGAGTCTTAATGGGGCCGGACGACGAGATGAGCAACATGTTGACCCAAGCAGCCATGGTGTTGATGAAGGACTCCTGGAGAATGTCGTTCTGCAAAGGTTGATCCAGATAACGATCCCTGTGCATGCCTCGCAGAGCAACAGAGCCACCCATACCGGAACCGACACAGTTACCGACTTCAGAAACGTGAACATACTTGTAGAACTCGTAAGGATCGGTGATACCAGCGGACAGCAGGGCTTCGGCCGTGGAGACGAGGAGATACAGAGTGACGGGATCGACCTGAGAAATGATGTCCTCGGGGACACCGTATCGCTTAGCGTCCCAGCCAGTAGGAATCTGACCGGCAACCAGACGATCGAAACGGAGAGCTTTAGGGATCCAAAGGGAAGCGCCCTTCTTCAAACGAATGATGTACTCGCCACTGTCGGGAATTTCAAAGGTTTCGACCTTGTCACCGTGCTCGCGTTTGAACTCTTCAGCAGTCTCCTTGGAGGCCTCAAACGGCTCCAGGTCCGCCTCAATTACAACCTCGTGCAGCAACTGCTTCTGGTTGGGGTCGTAGCCATCAAAAAGCTCCGGCTCAATCAGACGAATACCAGAGTGCTCCAAGATGTACTTCTCGTACTTTTGCTTGATATCCTTGTCGTCGACAGGATCTCCAGTCTTGGCGTCCACCCAGCCTGAGTAAGGCTTTCCCTTGATGGGGCCGTTGTGGTTGCGAATGAGGCCCATGACCCAGGCCATCTCAACGCAGCCCTCGAGCGAGAACTCGCCGTACGCCTCCATCTCCCAACGGGTACGCGAGTTACCCCATGGGCCAACCTCAGCAAAGCCAGTGACGACGACAACCTTCTCCAAGTCGACCATGCCCTTGAGCTTGTCGTTGAGAGGAGCGACATCCTGCTTCCAATCAGGAAGGTGAGGGAAGTCAAACTTGATGTTGGCACGGGGAGAGATGGTCTTCTTCTTGTACATGACCTCAGAGTCGGCACCGTTGACAATGGTATTCTCAATGGCAGTCTCCTTGGTAACAGCCTTGCGGATCTCGCTGGTCTCCATGATGTCCTTGCGGAGCTTGGTCATGGCTTCATTGAGGTTGGGAATGAATTGCAAACCACCGTTGAGATCGGCGAAGACGGGCTCTGACTGGCAAAGATCGACAATGGTAGGGGACATCAAGCCTAGTAGATTGAAGGCCATTTCCTGTTGAGAAAAGGTGCGAACGCCAAACGCCTCGACACCTTCCGCAACAATGTTGTTACCAGACATGAGACCAGTTCCACGAGTCCAGCCGATGACGGCACCACAAATGGTGAGGTAGTGGGCCCAGCTCTCAGAGTACCATCGGTTGAAGAGAGTCTCCAAGGCGAGCTTTGACTCTGAGTAGAGACCATCGTTGCCAAAGGTTCCATGATTGGGAGAAAGCGGTAGCACAACCTGGGCAGGGCGAGTCTCGAAGCCACGCTCGGCCTTTTGGGCCTTGACGCAACCCAAAAGGCGGATGAGGTTGGTAAGCATGATTCTGTGGGCAAGCTCGGAGCGCGAGTCAACGGCGTCGATCTGGCGGCCATTTTCCGAAATGGCGGCGAAGGGAACGACGTAGTCGAGATCCCATCCAAGACCGTTCTTCGTGTCGTAGATGTACTCAACAAGAGCCTCGACATCCTGCTTGCTTCCCTGGTTGAAGGGAACAACAACGATCTGAGAACCGCGAGATCCGTAACGAGTGTACATGGACTGGTAGTACTCGGTGACCTGACGGGAGAAGCGACTCGTCGTCACAATCACCTTGGCACCACCACTGATGAGACCCTGGAGAACTTCGGCACCGATGGAACCAGCTCCAGCGCCAGTCATCAGAACATACTTGCCTTGATACGTCACACCAGACTTGGCCGCATCCTCAAGGCAGTTGAGATAGACGGCAGTAAGCTTTTTGCTGTAATCCCAGCCGTGCAAGGTCTTGCGCTTGAGATGCAGGAAGGGAATTGTCTCCACCTTGCCTTTGTTCTGGCTACTGGCGCGGAGGCCGGGCTTTCTACTCTTGCTGCCATCCTTGGATGCCAGGATCTGGCTCTCGTTCATGGCAAGTGATCGAAGGACATCACCGTACAGATTCTTGATCTCCAGCTGAGATGTCTTGGACATCTTGTGCTGCTGCTTGATGAGTTTGTAGATGCGCTGAAGATCGTTCTGCACCTTGGTTCGGTTTCCATACTCGGAAATCTTGCCACCCTCAGCCATCTGTTGCACATAGTGCTCCAGCTTGCGGCAACTGGCACGGGGGACTTCCTCATAATTTAGGTTTCCGCGAGCGTCCACCGTGGTGCGGGGACCGGTAGGAACTGCGACATCCTTGTAGTGAGGAGCAACGTCCAAGACCTCCTTGCAGTTCTCAATGAGCTGCTCGCCGAGCTCTTTGGCGAGCTTGTAGGTCTCTCCACGCTCCGTAGGACAGTTATCAATATGGTACTGCATGAAGTCCAACAACTTGGGATTTGAGCGGTTCATGATGTGGATACACTGACTAACAATCTCACGGTCAACGGCTTTGAGACGACCAAAGATGATGTCAAAGTACATATTGAGAGCGTCCTGGCGGGCCCAATTCCACGACGAGTCGTAGGTACGAGCTTTGAGGGGGCTGAAAACAGGTTCGATGCCTGCGGCATAGAAATCACCGTGCTCGGCGGTCCAAAGGTCGAGCTGAGCTTGAAGCACCTTTTCTGATTTTTGCGAGTCAATGGCTGCCTTGTCGCCTGATCGAAGGTCCATCTTGAGATAGCGAGCGAAGAGTTCGAGCTGCTGCTTGAACAGGGCGCGCTGATCCTTGGTCAAAGCATCAATGGCTGCAGGATCCATCATCATACCACCTCCAGCACCGCCAGCAGGGCCGGAAGACGAAACAGTGGTGAGGCTGACGCCAGTATTTGAAGCATATTTCTGCGTTACGTCGTCGAGGAAGGCCTTGGCGTCGCTCTCGGATCCCAGACGAGCCGCAGGCTCCATGGTCAGAGCTAACAACAACGCGCCGTCCTGGCGACCGGAGCCTAAGCCCCATCTTGACTCGAGGTACTTGCGGGCGGCTGTAATATTAAAGCCACCAGGCATCTTGGACGAAATCAATCGCGCAACGAGAGACTGAGACTGCTTGCCAAGATTTCCATCAAAGGTGGCCTGCATGGCGGCACCGAGCTCATCTAAAGGTGTGTCTTCGGGCTTTTCAGGAGTGGAACCAAATTCCTTTCCGAGGTCGCCCAGGATCTCATTCTGCAGCGTGGACTTGCCTATTGTGAAAGATCGAGAGATTAGTACTTGGGGACGAGTGGAGGTACCCAGCACATGCGGGAAGAAAAGCTCAAAGACGAAGAATGAGACAAATTACTTGAACTTACCACCAACGAGGTCCTTGATGGCTTTGCTCAGAGGCACCTCGAGAAGAGGCTTCTTGAGCTTTTGAGCAATGAGCGCGCGCACAATGTCAAGAGCTTGCACCGGCTGATCAGGAATTTGTGCAGCTGGGCCAGAGCCGGGGGCAGGGGCCGCAGCAGCGGGAGCAGCAGCAGCAGCCGCTGCAGGAGCAGAAGCAGCACCAGCATCCGCCCCCGATGCGCTTGAGGCAGCAGCGGGTTCTGGCTCCTCCTCGATTACATCCACGTCGTAGTAGATCTCCTTTGCGTCTTTGTTGTAGCAGAGAATTTGTCGTTGTACTGATTTGGCGGCGTCGTAAGCTTCGTATTTGGAGGCCAGGGTCCTCTTGGCCATGACGCCCAAGGTATCGGCGGGACCAATCTCAACAATACGCTCAGCCGTTCGCTCGGCAAGGAACACATCTTGTGTCTCAATCCATCGCACAGGTGAGGCGAATTGGTATGCCAACAATTCCACAAGAAGTGTATGAGCAAGCTCTTGCTCAACCTCGGGGCGCATCGTGACGGTCTAGAGGCTGTGACGGCGTTTTCTTCGCCGGTAGACTATTTTCGACGACTTTCGGCGTATCTGGAATAAAAGTCGCACTTGTCCTCGAGGGTAGAATGCCTCAAATTCCGTGTATAACGTTATTCGTTTCGGACTGCTGGAACAGGCCCGAATATGAATGTGATTGCCTTGTTCTGTCTGTGATGGGAGGCTCGTCGGGCGGGAGCTCCTAGAAGATGGTGAGAAAATTGTGGAACGAACAGAGAGGGAACAGGTCCGCAATTGAGATCGTAGAAGGTTGTCAAGTTTTCGTACCTAATTATCGTAAATACCCAACAGGCTGAATCAGAAAAAAAGCTTAGGATTAAAGGGCCAAGCAAAAGAGAAAATGGTATCGTAAGGTCAAAGACAAAACGAGGATGAGAAACGGCTGTGAAGTAGAAGTTCTACGGCGTTGGTGCAGCACGCAGATCTGGGGCAGCCACAACGATGCCAACAGGTCAATGGTCCATGGCACTGGTATGCACGAGGTATGCACGTACCGATACAAGCACGAGCCAGTCGGTGACTCGGTTGTCCTTCTTGTTGAACCAAGTGGCCCCACCAAAAAGTTGGGCAAAGGGGAAAAAATTGGGGGACCACGCCGTCTCGACGTCCCTTGTAAGTTGTCCGGCTTCGCACATCCCCAAAAGACTTTGGCTGGACGAAGGGAGCCAAGCGTCGCGCAGGAGCCAGTAGGAGCAAGACTTTTCCCTCCGGACGAGCGGGCGAGCGGGCTCTCAGGGAGTTTAGTGTAGTGAAGCGTGAATGGAGTCAATGGACTCCTCAACCAGAACTGCAGGCTAAGCCGCGTACGGCAAAGGGCTGCCTGTATCGCGGCTTCTAACTTCTGTGACTGGCTCTCACTACTCCGTACTGGCAGTGCTTCTTCAGGGGTTTCCGCCACCAGGCGATGTCGACGAGTCGACATCCTCTGTAAATTGAGGCCTCGTCGGCTTTCATGCTCATGGGCCGTGGCTACTACATCTCGCCACCATGGGCAGACGACACCATGTATGTTCCCGACCCGGCTACGATAACAGATACGTCACTGTGTGTCGTGTGCGCCACCGGGCCATGGCCTATGTACATGTAGGTGCATATTGACGAGGTTGAGGTTGGGCACATGTGACAAATTAAAACAATACAGATTACAGAGTATCCAACCCCGTCAGTGGTCACATATCCCATTCTCATCATGTCGCCGACAAACCATACCTACGGAGTACTCGACTCGCGTTTTCGTCATGGTCCAGCACTGATACCTACCTGTAAAAGGGGTTTGCGGCAGAACAATGGCGGCCGTCTGACCGCCGGCTGGGTACGGGTTTCTGTGACTTGTAAGTTGTCGACTCCCACGCCTCAGTGCTCACTGCCTCAGCCTTGCTGGAAATGATGAACCCGGCGGATGATAGACCCCTCCACTGCATGCAGCCTTGTCAATGTATGTAGGTAGGTACCTATAGGTACATAGGTACCTACCTCCTGGGCAGTGGGGCAGGTCTGAGGAACCTATAGGCTGTGAGTCTGTGACAACTTGACAAGGCATGCGGGGCTCTGCGGGAAGTACTGGTACTTGGTTCCTGGGCAGCTCTTGTTCCTCAAGAGCGATATGTAACACGACAACAAGTTTGGACGGCCAGAGACCGATATGGAAACTGCCAACGAGTGGTCAAGGGCCAAGGCCCAAATGCTAGGGATAATCTACATACTCCAGATGAATGCTCCAAATAAGTTTCGGTTGCCGCCGGCCGGACATTCCTCTTAAATACCATGCGCAGTTGCCGCCGTTATCAGAAACATGATGCTCTCGAGTCTCGAATTATTAGAGAGACAATGGTGGCTGCGGAAAACTCTGTGTCGTCCCGCCCCAAGATGGAACATGGAGCGGGAGGAATTGCAATCTGCGATTGGCCAAACTTGGAACCCCCAACATTGATCAACGGTCGAGAAGGGGAGAAGCCGAAAGAGAGCAAAGGTCTTAGGTACCGCTACTTGCAGCTAGGTCCACTGCGTCCGTTCTGGGCCAACTTGCCTGCGCGCCTATCCCCAACAGAACCAAGAAAAGTTGACGCGACGCCCCCAAGCAAGCCACAATACCGCTGCAACGCTGCTCACGAGCGACACCCCAGCTTGCAGAATCTCGTGCCTGGCAAAGGAAAGAATTGCAGCGATCGAGTCTCTTCTGGCGCTGTTAGTTGGGGGGCCCATGTCATTCTGGTGTTCCTCATATGGCTGCCGCTCGCGTTCTTGTGCTACTTGTCCGACGCAGCCCCTGGAACCCCCGTAGTTCAGGGTCCTGAGCGCTGTCCCAGACCCGCGCTCACCCACTAACGCCTCCCACAGAAGACGTTGGGAGGAGCACTGACTGTACTGTAGTCTGTACCTGGTGTGGTGTGTCGAGATTGGCACTTCTTTTTCTACATCCATTCTCCTCGACTTTCCACCCCCCTCATGCCCTCCCCTCCTCTGCTAATTTTATCTCGACATCCTGTCCCCTTCCTTTGTACGGAGCAGAAGCTTCATATCATTGAGCCCATCCTAGGTGTTTGCAAGCAGTCCTCAGTTGCTGCTTCGCCTGCTCAAAGCTTCTTTCCGCCGCCCTTGCACACTGCCTCGCAACCTCGTTCGCCATCCCCGGTCGAGCTTGTCGAGCATTGCGCATCCACCATTCAACTGGCTTCGTCTTCTGTTTCTTTTTTAACAACAGTGCCAATCCACAGAGGAAATCTTCTACTCGTGCTATCAAACTTCAGGTACGCTCTTCCGAAGTCAGAGTATGCTGGGAGGTGGTGCCTGGCAGAATTGGGGAGTGGACATGACGCACCGCCAAGAAAGAAGAATCAGAAAAAAAAAGACCCCATCAATTAAGCCAGCCGTTTCTAACTCGAGTAATTGCTCTGTAGACCTTCAATATACCCCCTCTACGATCTCTTGCGTGAGAAGAAAACGAATAATTCACCATGTACGGCACTGGCACCGGCCCTCAAACGGGCATTTCTACCCCCAGGACCAGCGCCTCTCTTCGACCATTAACTCTCACCCACGGGACCCTCGAAACATCCTTTCTGGTTCCCTCAAACCTCCATTTCCACGCCTCTCAGATCAAAGACCGCTTCGTCGCCAGCTTGCCTGCCGCCACAGATGAGCTTGCACAGGATGACGAGCCCTCGTCTGTGGCTGAGCTGGTAGCTCGCTACATGGGATTTGTTGCTCGGGAAGTCGAAGAGGGCGAGGATGATGCCTCGGGCTCATATGAGGAAGTTCTGAAGCTTGTTCTTAACGAATTCGAGCGAGCTTTCCTGCGAGGCAACGAAGCCCACGCTCTCGCTGCCACGCTTCCAGGCATCGAGTCCAAGAAGCTGGAGGTGATTCGCTGCTACTACATGGCTCGCGACGTATCCGGTCGAGTAATCAAGCCTCACGAATCTGCGCTCTTCCGAGCGGCTGATGAGGAATCCGCCAAAATCTATGCTATATTCGGCGGCCAGGGCAACATTGAGGAGTATTTTGATGAGCTGCGTGAAGTCTTCACAACATACTCCAGCTTCGTTGGCGAGCTGATCACATCTTCAGCCGAGCTACTTCGGACGCTATCAACAACCTCCAGCGCTGAGAAGATGTTTCCCAAGGGATTGGATGTCATGAACTGGCTGCAACATGCCGAATCGACCCCCGACATCGACTACCTCATCTCTGCACCCGTCAGTTTCCCCTTGATTGGTCTCGTCCAGATGGCTCACTATGAGGTTACTTGCAAGGTCTTGGGAATTCACCCTGGTATGCTGCGGGAGCGCATTGGTGGAACGACTGGTCACTCTCAGGGTATTGTCATGGCCGCAGCTACTGCCGCAGCCGACTCGTGGGAGTCATGGCGCGAGATCACCCGTTCTACGCTGTCCATCCTCTTTTGGGTAGGAACCAGAAGTCAGCAGGCATTCCCTACGACGTCCATGACGCCCACCATGCTCCGTGAGTCCATGGAACATGGTGAGGGCAACCCAACTCCCATGTTGAGCATCCGTGATCTCTCACAACAGGAGGTTCAGAAACATATCGACGCCACCAACCAGTATCTGCCCCCTCATAGACATATCAGCATATCGCTCATCAACAGCCCTCGTAACTTGGTCGTTACTGGTCCCCCGACATCGCTTTACGGTCTGAACTCTCAGTTGCGCAAGGTCAAGGCCCCGACCGGCCTGGACCAGACCCGTATTCCTTATACGGAGCGCAAGATCCGCTTCGCGAATCGCTTCCTGCCCATCACGGCCCCCTTCCACAGCAAGTATCTTGCCGAGGCCACTGAGATGATTGATGAGGATCTGAAGGATATCTCCATTGATGTGGGAGCCCTTGGAATCCCCGTCTTCGACACCAACACCGGCAAAGATTTGCGTACCGAAGTCAAGGGCAACGTCGTGCCCTCTCTTGTTCGACTGATCACGCGTGATCCTGTCAACTGGGAAAAGGCCACCGATTTCCCTGATGCAACTCACATCTTGGACTTTGGCCCTGGAGGTGTTTCTGGTCTCGGTGTCTTGACGAGCCGGAACAAAGAGGGTACTGGTGTCCGTGTTATTCTGGCTGGCACCGTTGATGGCACCATCAACGAGGTTGGCTACAAGCCGGAGATTTTTGATAGAGACGAGGACAACGCGCTTCGGTATGCCAACGATTGGGTCAAGCAGTTTGGTCCTCGTCTTGTCAAGAATTCGAGCGGTCGCAAGTATCTGGATACCAAGATGAGTCGTCTTCTGGGCTTACCCCCCATCGTAGTCGCCGGAATGACTCCCTGTACAGTTCCATGGGACTTCGTCGCCGACACCATGAACGCAGGCTACCACATCGAGCTTGCTGGCGGTGGCTACTTCAATGGCGGCAGAATGACGGACGCCCTTCTCAAGATCGAAAAGGCCATTCCGGCTGGTCGTGGTATCTCTGTCAACTTGATCTACGTTAACCCTCGCGCCATGGCGTGGCAGATTCCTCTGCTTGGAAAATTGCGTGCCGAGGGTGTGCCCATCGAAGGTCTCACGATTGGCGCTGGTGTTCCTTCTATTGAAGTCGCCCAAGAGTACATCGAGACGCTTGGTCTCAAGCACATCAGTTTCAAGCCCGGCTCTGTTGAAGCTATCCAAGCTGTGGTCAATATTGCCAAGGCCAACCCCCATTTCCCGATTCTCTTGCAATGGACGGGCGGTCGTGGCGGCGGTCATCATTCGTTCGAAGATTTCCATCAACCCGTCCTGCAGATGTACGGCCGCATTCGTCGCCAGGAGAACATCATTTTGGTTGCCGGCAGTGGATTTGGTGGTGCCGAGGACACTTACCCTTATATCACCGGTGAATGGTCCAAGAAGTACGGATATCCTCCTATGCCCTTTGATGGCTGCTTGTTCGGCAGTCGCATGATGGTAGCCAAAGAGGCCAAAACCAGCAAAGCTGTCAAGCAGGCCATTATCGATGCCCCTGGACTCGATGACAGCGAGTGGGAGCAGACCTACAAGGGCCCTGCAGGTGGTGTCATTACTGTGCGGTCCGAAATGGGTGAGCCCATCCATAAGCTCGCTACGCGAGGTGTTCGCTTCTGGGCCGAAATGGACCAGAAGATCTTTAGCCTTCCGAAGGAGAAGCGTGTGGCTGAGCTGAAGAAGAACCGCGAGTACATCATCAAGCGTTTGAACGACGACTTCCAAAAGGTGTGGTTCGGCTGCAACAAGGATGGCAAGGCCGTGGATCTCGAGGACATGACCTACGCCGAGGTTGTCCGCCGCCTCGTCGAGCTCCTCTATGTCAAACACCAACAGCGCTGGATTGATCGCACCTACATCACCCTGACTGGCGACTTCATCCATCGTGTCGAGGAGCGATTCACCAGCACCCCTGGCAAGCCATCTCTACTGCAGAACTACTCGGATCTGGACGAGCCTTTTGCCGCCGTTGACAGGATCCTGTCGCACTATCCCGAGGCTGAAACGCAGATCATCAACGCTCAGGATGTCCAGCACTTCCTGCTCCTCTGCCTGCGACCCGTCCAGAAGCCCGTCACTTTCATTCCCTCGCTGGACAACAACTTTGAATTCTTCTTCAAGAAGGACTCTCTTTGGCAGTCCGAGGACTTAGATGCTGTTATTGGCCAGGATGTCGGTCGATGCTGTATTCTTCAGGGGCCCGCCGCCGTTAAATTCTCCAACGTGGTCGACGAACCGATCAAGGAGATCCTGGACGGTATTCACGAGTCACACATTGAGTACCTCACTCGTGATATGTATAACAATGACGAGACGACCATTCCCACTGTGGAATATTTCGGTGGCAAGCTGGTTGACTCTGAGATTCCGACTGACATGGAAGGGCTCACGGTCGCCTGTGACACAAACAAGAACACATATCGCCTCTCCTCGGCTGCTGGCTCCGCCTTGCCTTCTGTTGAGTCTTGGCTCACACTTCTTGCTGGCCCCAAGCGCAACTGGCGCCATGCTCTGCTCATGTCGGACGTCGTTGTCCAGGGCCAGAAGTTCCAGACCAATCCCATGAGGCGCATCTTCGCGCCTGCCCGAGGCTTGTTTGTTGAAATTCTGTACCCCGAAGATCCTACCAAGACCAGCATTGTCGTCAAAGAGCAACCCCGACACAATCACTACGTCGACGTGATTGAAGTCAAGCTTGTTGGGCAAAACGAGATTCTCGTCAACATGATCAAAGACACTACAGCTCTTGGCAAGCCAGTCGCCCTTCCTCTCAAGTTCATCTACCATCCTGAGGCTGGGTACGCTCCCATTCGCGAAGTCATGGAAGATCGCAATGACCGCATCAAGGAGTTCTACTGGAAGGCGTGGTTTGGCAACGAGACTCTGGACCTTGATGCCCTCATCACCGGCACCTTTGATGGTGGTCGTGCGACCATCACCAGCGAGGCCATCAATGACTTTGTCCATGCCGTCGGCAACACTGGAGAGGCCTTTGTCGATCGGCCTGGAAAGGTTGTCAATGCCCCAATGGACTTTGCCATTGTCGTTGGTTGGAAAGCCATCACCAAGCCCATCTTTCCCCGTACCATTGACGGCGATCTGCTGAAGCTGGTCCACCTTTCCAACCAGTTCCGCATGATCCCAGGCGCGGAACCCCTGAAGAAGGGCGATGAGGTCTGCACCACTGCTCAGGTCAATGCTGTCATCAACCAAGAGGCCGGCAAGATGGTCGAGGTCTGCGGCACGATTTCCCGGGACGGTACGCCCGTCATGGAGGTAACGTCTCAGTTCCTGTACCGTGGCAAGTATACCGACTACGAAAACACGTTCCAGCGCAAGATGGAAACGCCCGTGCAGGTTCATCTTGCCACGACCAAAGACGTTGCTGTTCTACGCTCCAAGCAGTGGTTCGCCGTTGATGAGATGCCCAACGACATTGATCTTCTCGGGCAGACACTGACGTTCAAGCTGGAGTCGCTTGTGCGTTACAAAAACAAGAACGTCTTCAGCAGTGTCGAGACACGCGGACCTGTTCTTCTGGAGCTTCCCACCAAGGAGGTTATCCAGGTGGCCAGCGTTGACTACGAGGCTGGCGAGTCGCATGGCAACCCTGTGATTGACTACTTGGAGCGCAACGGGTCTGCCTTGGACCAGCCCATTCTCTTTGAGAATCCTATTCCTCTGAGCGGCAAGAAGCCACTGCAGCTTCGCGCTCCTGCTTCCAACGAGACGTACGCGCGTGTCTCTGGTGATTACAATCCCATCCACGTCTCCCGTGTCTTTTCCACGTATGCCAATCTTCCTGGCACCATTACCCACGGCATGTATTCCAGCGCTGCCGTACGTAGCCTGGTTGAGACGTGGGCAGCAGAGAATGACATTGGCCGTGTGCGCAGTTTCCATGCCACGTTCGCCGGCATGGTGCTGCCCAACGATGACATCCAGGTGAAGCTTCAGCACGTCGGTATGGTTGCTGGTCGCAAGATCATCAAGGTCGAGGTCAGCAACACGGAGACGGAAGAGAAGGTCCTGCTTGGTGAGGCCGAGGTCGAGCAGCCCGTGACCGCGTACGTGTTCACCGGTCAGGGCTCCCAAGAGCAGGGCATGGGCATGGAGTTGTATGCCAGCAGTTCGGTCGCCAAGGAGGTGTGGGATCGCGCCGACAAGTACTTGCTCGACAACTACGGTTTCTCCATCACCAACATCGTCAAGAACAACCCCAAAGAGCTCACAATCCACTTTGGCGGCCCTCGAGGCAAGGCTATTCGACAAAACTACATGGCCATGACGTTTGAAACCGTCGCCACCGACGGTACCATCAAGTCGGAGCGCATTTTCAAGGAGATTAGCGAAAGCACGACGTCGTACACGTACCGCTCACCGACGGGTCTGCTGTCTGCCACGCAATTCACACAACCTGCGCTGACGCTGATGGAGAAGGCCAGCTTCGAGGACATGAAGTCCAAGGGCCTGGTGCCTCGCGACAGCACTTTTGCGGGCCACTCACTGGGAGAATACTCGGCCCTCGCCGCATTGGCTGATGTCATGCCGATCGAGTCTCTGGTGTCGGTCGTCTTCTACCGTGGCTTGACCATGCAAGTCGCCGTCGAGCGTGACGCTGCTGGTCGATCCAACTACTCCATGTGCGCCGTCAACCCCAGCCGAATCTCCAAGACATTCAACGAGGAGGCGCTGCAGTTTGTGGTGGACAGCATTTCCGAAGAGACTGGCTGGTTGCTGGAGATTGTCAACTACAACATTGCCAACATGCAATACGTGTGTGCCGGTGACCTGCGCGCTTTGGACACGCTGGCGGGTGTGACCAACTTCCTCAAGAAGCAGCAGATTGACATTGAGGAGATGCGAAGCAACATCGAGGAGGCCAAGGAGGCTTTGCGGGAAATCATCCGCGGCTGCGCCGACGCGACTCTGAAGAAGCCCGTCCCGCTGGAGCTGGAGCGTGGGTTTGCCACCATTCCCCTGCGTGGCATTGACGTGCCGTTCCATTCTACCTTTTTGCGCTCAGGAGTCAAGCCCTTCCGATCGTTCCTGCTCAAGAAGATCAACAAGACGACAATTGACCCGTCCAAGCTGGTTGGAAAGTACATTCCCAATGTCACAGCCAAGCCTTTTGAGCTGACCAAGGAGTACTTTGAGGAGGTCTACAAGCTGACGAACTCGCCCAAGATTGGGGCCGTTCTGGCTAATTGGGACAAGTATGCGCAGGACGATGATGGTAAAGCCGTGAGTGATAGCTCATCGAGCGTGGGGTATGACGGTCCTGGAGCTGCAGCATAAGAAAGCTGCCGAACTAGATGTGGCCCGACGCAATGAATGGGGCGAACGCAATGATGACCCGGAAGTAATGATGGCCAAGGAAGCCGGATGAAGAGAAAGAATCAAGAAGCAAAAAAAGAAGAAAACAAATCAGCGACCTAATTTTTTTTATGAACGAAAGCAAACTATGCGGCATTAGTGTAGACTTTTTAGAAAGCCCATCGAGGCATGATTCCTTTGTACGCTATCTGACATTTGACTACGACTGACAGGGATGGCATCGGTTCGTCAATGGAGGAATGGCGGCGAGGATACTTTGTAACGAGAGTTTGGTGGTGGGAGACTTGGAGAAGTTTTATGGGATGGATGGTTTTTGTACATATGGTTTGGGTTATGTGTGTTTCATTGTTATTCATGAACCAAGTTTATTCAAGGAAGAGATCTCAAGATGTGTGACGTTTTATGTTGGATAAATGAGACTCCTGTAGCCTGTAGGGTCTTCGGAAGTCGTAGGGACATGATTACTGTACCTTAGTACCTACCTAGGTACATGCCCCACTCGCCGCCTGATCCGTAGGTACCTAGCGTTCCCCAGAATCCAGAATCCCAGGATTCCCAGATGCACATAGTGGGGTCCCTCGACGGGTTCGAGGAGTCGAGAGTCGGGTTGGCCATTCTTCACCGTTGTCTCACCTTTATCTTGCTCTGTGTTTTGCCGTTTGGGAGACTCATCATTCTCATCTCCCTCCACAATTCGTGTGACGGCCGAACGAGAGGCACGTACGTCGTAGGTGTGGTTTTGAACAGAGTACATGCATCAACTTTTACGTATCAACTGTACGATTCGTGCACGTGCTCGGGTAACGCAGTGACTCGTGAGTCGTGAGACACGCGGTGGCACGCATGTAGGTAGGTACAAATAGATGGCAACTACATCTGTCTTACTTGTCCCGTTCATTCTATCCAAAGAGAACCCACGCTCGAAAATCTTATCCCGTCCAGTTCAGAGAACACTCGAGTTCTAATCTTGCGCGTACAACATACATACTCCGTCTCTCATCTCTCTCTCACTCTGGAGAAAAAAAAAGAGAAAGAAAAACAAAGGGTCGGAGGATAACAAGTAAAACAAGTAAAAATAGAAGGGAAGCAGTCCGGCTCGGTAAAAAAAAAAAGAGCTAAAAATAGCTCGAGGCGCCAGAAATACAGGAAGGGGATTGAACAAACGAGGGAACCCCCCCCCCCATCGAGCAAAACCAGACGAGAAGACGCGCAAATTACAGCGACAAGTCAATGCAACATCGTACCATCATGACGGACCCAGCAAGCCTCACACCCCAGCAGAAACGCCCTCAAATCCTGCTCGGGACATTTATACACAGCAAGTCGCGTCGCCAGCTCGAGTATCTGCACCATGCGGCTGTGGCGGTCGATGGCCAGGGAATGATCTGTGCGGTTGTGCAGAGACGGGAGGGCGTGGAAGACCCGCGGGAGGAGGTGTTGAAGCTGATGGGATGGACGAAGGAGGAGGCTGATGTAGTGCAGTGCAGGGAGGGGGAGTTTTTCTTTCCGGGATTCATAGGTACGTTATGTTGGATACTTTCTTTGCTTATCTTGGTTGGTTAGGGTCTGACTCTGACCTGGCCTCCTGGCCTAATTAATCATAGATACACATGTCCACGCCTCGCAGTATCCCAATGTAGGCATCTTCGGGACATCTACGCTGCTGGACTGGCTGGACAAGTATACGTTTCCTCTGGAATGCAGCCTCTCGGATCTTGTCAAGGCCAAAAAGGTCTACACGGCATGTATCCGGAGGACGCTCGCACATGGTACAACCACGGCTGCGTACTATGCCACTATTGATGTGCCTGCCACCAACCTCCTGGCTGACCTGTGTCTGTCTCTGGGCCAGCGCGCGTTTGTGGGAAGAGTTTGCATGGATCGCGAGGCCCTCTGCCCAGACTATTACCGGGACGAGTCGCACGAAGCCTCTGTGCAAGCTACCAAGGACACGATTGCGCACATGGACGAGATTGACCCGGAACGACGCCTCGTTTCTCCGATTCTCACGCCGAGATTCGCACCAGCCTGCTCCGAGGGCGCCATGGATGGGCTGGCAAAGCTGCAGAAGCAGACGAGTCTTCCTGTCCAGACGCACATTTCTGAGAACAAACCCGAAGTAGAGCTAGTGAAGAACATGTACCCCGACTCTGGGTCCTATGCGGCTGTTTACGACCGCTGCGGATTGCTCACCCCGAAGACTGTACTCGCCCATGCAGTGCACTTGACTGAACAAGAAGCCTCTCTGATATCTCAACGAGAAACAAAGGTCTCGCACTGCCCGTGTAGCAATTCCTCGTTGAGTAGCGGAGATGCGCGCGTCCGGTGGATGTGGGAAAAGGGCATCGAGGTTGGCTTGGGCACAGACATGAGTGGCGGCTACTCTCCCTCTGTTCTTGAAGCTGCTCGGCAGGCTACACTGACGAGTCGCCACCTTGCCATGCAACTCGAAGACGAAGAATCGCGTGAAAAGTGTAAATTGACTGTTGAAGAGGTTCTGTATCTAGCCACAAGGGGCGGAGCCATCTGCTTGGGTCTCGGGGATACCGTGGGCGGATTCGACGTTGGGAAACAACTCGACGCTCAGCTCATCAGGCTAGCTACTGTGGGAGACGATGGCTTCAGATGCGACGAGGACAGCAACGAAGGGATAGATGCGGGTAATGTCGACATATTTGGCTGGGAATCGTGGGGGGAGAGGATTGCAAAGTGGCTGTACAATGGTGATGATCGGAACACAAAGAAGGTTTGGGTCAGGGGGCGATTGGTGCATTCCAGACGATAGAGGCCCAGAGGGTGGGTGGACATTTATTTTATAGGTTCGTGGATGGCTAAGGTACCTACTTGATGAGACTCGTAGTCTGTAGATGACCATCTTGAAGCTATGTACATATTCGCATTCTGTAGTGTAGGTTTTTCATCGCATGTTGAAGGTTACACCAGCGGAGTACATACCGACTCGATGATGCGTGACTCTTGAGGACGGAAAGTTGCCGGTAACCTAAATTAAACCGGCCTCTATGAAATTCTGGAAGAAGAAGAGGAAGAAGAAGGAAGAGGAAGAAGAAGGAAGGCCTCCGCCCCAACAACACTACACTAGGTACGTACACTGTGCCCACTGCCCGGTGCTCATTCTCAGTCTCACCTGGTGACACAAACTTGTATCGAGCAAGTCGCCTTCATAGCATCTGTTTGGATTGCATCAAAGGACTCACGATTGAAGTACGTTTGTTTGGAGTGTATCACAAGACTCGACTCATAATCTCAATTCAAGTGTCTGCTTCCTTTCCTCATTATGAGACCCTCATTCGCATCTGTTTGGTTTGCATCACGGGAGTCGTGACCAAAGAGTCAAGACAACGTGCTTCCATTTGCCCCCAAAGTTCCATTAGCTATGTACATGCAATTCATTCCCTCCATGTCTGCCTTCCGGCCTGTAGAACAAAAGAAAGAAATTCAGCCATACAAACGCCGTACCGAGTTGTCGGCCTCTGCCATGAGCCTCCCATTCACTCACTGGATTGCATCCGTTTCAAAAAAAAAAAAAAAAAAAAAAAAGGGAAGAAAAAAAAGGAAAAAAGTAAACGTCAACTGTGCTGCCTTCATTGCCATTGTCCAACTTCCTTTGTCGGCAAAGTCTCACCTTGGCCCATTGCCCGAAACATTTAAAAAGCACCCAGAATGTTCAGTGTCCCGAGTACAGCTTTGCAAAAACGAACCCTCCAGTCCTCCACATGTGCACTTCTCTCTTCTTTCTTTCTAATAAAAGCGCCCATCAAACCCTTCGAGTTTGTCGAAACCTTCTGAATATCAGAACCTTGTGGATGACAGGTTGTCGAAATCCCCCCCCCCCTCAAGCGAGATGTGGCACAAGTTACAACCTGTGAACGAAAAAAAATCTGCATGCACATCGCACGCTGCACGCTGCACAGAACAGGCAACGAATCACGCCAAACGGTTATCCCATTCATTCTCATGCCCAACAAGAATAAACGACTCATTCAAAGCGCCATCTTCAGCGAAAGGAAATCCATCGCCTGGCTCACCATCCTGGCCGGGGCCCTGCCCAGGCTGCCCTTGAGGCTGTACCTGTTTGGGGGTATGCTGATCAGGAGAAAGAACGACACCTTCATCAAGCATGATTTCGTCAACGGCAGCCTCATTCGCAACAGCAGCATTAGTCGCAAGTCCGACCTGAAACGACTTCACATGATGCCTCTGCCTCTGCCTCTGCCTCTGCCTCATGTCAGACTTGTCAATGTCAGCTCTGAGACACTGACGGATGGTGCGCTCGTTGAGTTCCCGTTTCTGAGCGGCACGTCGTCTGTTGTGCTCGCTGCGCTTCCTCGTCTCCCGCTTGCCCTTTTCTTTTCTGCGCCGCTCGTAGTATCGATCGCGTCTGTCAATGATCTTATCATGCAGACGCTTCTTGATGTTGGGGCTGATGCTGTCGAATGCTTCAGGACAGCCGCCCAACGCACTCAGCTGGGCCTCGAGCCAGGCAATCTGGAGAGCATTCTGGACAAGCTGCTGGTTGGCGTTGTCGAGGTTCTCGTTTTTGAGTCGCCGGCTGCGCTTGGCGGCTTCGTTGTTTCGCTCGCGATCGATCCGGAGGGATTCTTGGGCAATTGCGTTGTTGATCTTCTCGGCGGCTTCTAGCTCAGCGGCGGAAGCGTCGGGAGCTAACTTGACGTAGTCGGGAAACACCTTCTTGGGCTGCATCTCCTCGACTGTGTTCTCGGGGAGAGCGGGTGGGTTCTCCGTGAGGTATTCTAGTCGTCGGAGTGCACGTATCTGAGCCTGTCGACTATCTGCGAGGTCTGCCCCTCCAAACTGGAGCTTCAGATCTCGAAAGGTGAATCCGAGGAACCTGCAGCTATTGAAGCCGTTGGACGAGTCCGTCTCAAAAGCAGGGAGAGGGGTCTGAAACCCGTTGTTTGACTGTGAATATAGAGACTGCTGCTGACTCTGAGTGAAGCCAGACACGGGCGGGGATATGTTGGGGAAAGAAAGCCCGCAAGAGATGGCATGGTTCTGAGCCGGGCTATACATTCCCTGCATGTCGATACCAAGGTCTCTGGTAGGCTGTGGCATGGCAAGGATTCGAGAGTCCGACTGGTGGCAGAGCATATGAGACTGAGAAGACTGAGCAGCAGGCATGAAGCTGGTAGCAGAAGTCGCGTCAAGCATTGAATGACATGGACGATGCCCAACGCCCTGGCTCTGGACGCCCTCTGGCAAGTTCCTACTATTCTTATTTTTGTTTCCGGACATTATGACGACTTGATCTGCTGACTGAACAGTGAAGCTTGGAGGTCAAGACTCGAAGAGTGTCTCTTCCACGTTCTTGGGTTTATATCTTTTTTTTTTGTTTTGTTTTGGAAGCACTTCAGAGTTCAGGACGAAGATGACTGGAGCTTTAAATGATGAACAATAAGGTAGGTCTTTGATGAAACGAAGCAGACACGATGATGTTTCCAAGCTATTTATAAGTCTCTGGACTCTGGGCTTGTTAGTGTCCTTTCTCTTTATACGTGCTATAATAGTGAGAGTGAGACAGGCAAGCGTACGTCGTGGGCTCATCTGAACCTGCAGAGACAAGAACACCATTGTGATTGTAAGACAACATTTTGAACAAGGCCATCATCATGATCGTGGGTAACGTAAGTCGTGGAAGTTTGCTTCGCACAAGGAACAGACGATTGAACACGACAGGAAGGCTTGAGGACGCCAAAACGGAAGCGCTGCTCTCTCCATTGAGTTGTGTGTGAACTTCCCCAGACAAGTGTGGTGAAATGGAACCGGGGAACCCGGAAGCAGCACTTCCAAAACACACACTAAGAAAATGAAGAGATTCATTCATACCTTTCAAAATTCAGACTAGTCACTAGCTAAGATGATTGACTCTCGGCGCGTAGCTTTTTCTTGGGGTTTGTAATTTGTTATCGAAAAACCAATCTTTGGCGGTCGCCAGTGCTCTAAGGGGTCCGGGGATTTCTGCTGTGTTCGAGACTTGGACGATATGATTCACCAATTGACGGTTGCGCAAAAACAACAAGGAATGGGCCATGTCCTTTCTTAAAGGTATGAAGGTGACCAGGTGAGGCAGCCGAGAAAATCGCCCAAAATACGGGCAGAGACTATGAATCGAAGCAGCTTGACAGAGGCGTGTGGTCTGTAAAGCCGCTACATACAATACCCGCTGTTCACACTCCCCCTCCCCCCTTTTGACACCCCTTATCATGAAACGCGCGATCCTGAGATCGGGCTCGCATCGTACCGGACGTGATCAATCTAGGATTCTATGATTGAAATACCCCATCAAGGTGAACTGGCCTGTGTGCACGAGCAAAAGTTGGAACTTGGATGTGGCTGTGTAGCTTTCCTATCAAAAGACGAGACGAGATGGTGGAGATAGTGACCACGCGGACAAAACCTCGTGGCCTTGATAGTAGATATGTAGTTACAAGCGGGATACGTATGTTATCGCCCCCTCGTGATGGTTGTTCAGCGTTTATCACTCTTGTTCCGGCAAGCTTCGCTATTCGTGCTGTGAATCTGAGCCTGGTATATGCTATAATGCTACACCGCATCATGACACGTCTGACGTTGGAACGAATGTTCAACTCAACAGTCTTGTTTATTGTAATTCATAGCTTGACTCTTGATTGAAGTTGAGCCTCGAGTCATAGACATAGATGATAGAGGGGCATAATATGCCACGTTGTCCGTAGTCTTTCTCTTTCCGACTCTCTCAGTCCTCTGTGCCCTTATACTAGCTCGAAACTCCTCAACAAATGTTTGTCTTCTCTCGCTGTGAAGCCGCATATCAGACACACACTCTCCGCGAGCGGCGAAATCTCAGCATGACCATGTCATACATGATACTATACGAGTCGAGTTAGAGTATGACGACCAAGGAAGCGAGAGTCGACACATGGCCCACCCAGTGTTGCAACTTGCAAGCAAGCGTCGAGACTCGACAGGGTTCGCGAAACGTTGCAGATAAGTCCCTCAAGAAAAATCCCTCCAGGCTCCCGACACCAAATTTTTTTAAAAAAAAGCCAGTATGATTGGAAATGATTAGAAACTCATACTACATTACACGACAGACTGTACATTACACCTTTTCAGTCCAGCCCTGTGAGAGATGCAGCATCGGTCGGTGTCGCTGTCAGAGCGAGACACAGCTGGACCCTGGTATGTACAAGAAGAATCAGACAAACGCAGGACAAAAAACCCCGTTGCTAGGTTCACGGAGCTATCTCTCCCCCCCCCCCCTTCCCCTTCCCCGAAGACCTTGCGAAGTTGCGATTTCTTCATGATATGATTTGATTAGCTCCGTAGACTACCATCCGCATATGCCGAGCCATTCAGCCAAGTCCCGGTGTAAGTGCCGCTGCGAGACTGTTCGACAGCTGTCAGTGGCACTGCAACAATGGTGGTCAAATGATTTGTCACGTACGTTCCAGGTTCCAGGTTTACCGTTTAGGAAAGCTCCTGTGTCGGCGGACAGTCGGATATCCTGATTCCTGACTCCTGCCTGCTGCCGGCCATCTTTCGTAGGAAAGAATGAGCGGTCTGACTTGCCGAAAAAAAAAAAAAAAAAAAAAAAAAAGATTCGCGGGAAAGAGTCAAGACTCAAGACCGGCTTGGAGCCTGGACTCTGGACGTGCCAGGTGGTGTGCTACAGCCAAGATTTACTAATGAGAACATGGATCAAGATTCAAGAAGATTCCTCATCATCTCATTCAGATACAACGCTGTCACTTGATGCATAATAAAAAGGATAATAGTGTGGCACGGACTTTCAGCAGTGAACAGTGGACGTGGCCCTTCGAGGCGGCGAGGCTTCGAGAGAAATTACGTACGGAACGCGTGGGCTGAATTTTGAAGGATAACTGTGTACTGCATTTTACAGTCACATGGAAGATAATAAGATAGCTAGCCATGTAAGGATAGCAAAACATAGGTATATATATGTATTATCATTTCCAATATGACTGGTATAGGCTATAGCCACTCATCATGGATTGTTAATATGTAGTCTTCGCAATGGTCCACGGACCACGGGAAGCCTAAAGTAAGCCTGTATAGACTATAGACAGACGTGCGGAGATCAGTGTCAAGTGACCACCACGTTACATACTGCACTTTTATAATGAAAGCATGCTGCATATCACATTCCGATCAAGTAGACCTGGTCATACGAGAAAGCAAAACTTGAATAAGTTGACATGCTGCCTTTAATCATTTGATCAAGTCCGTCAGTCTGTCTGAGTCACCACGAACAGCCCAGCTGCCCAGGCACTTGTGTCATGCTACATCATTACATAGACGATGGACCTGACACGTCGCCCCTCCCATATTGCTGCAGTCTGCAGTCTACAGTCTACCTACAGTCTACAGTCTACTGTCTCATACAAGAGCAAAAGGGTTTGTCTTGCCTGTGTCTGACGGAGAAATGAACTTTATTGTGAAAAGTATACATGATACATGAAATGGAGACTGAGTCTACGCGGTCAGGACTCAGGAGGACTCCAGTGACTGGATTGTCAAAAAGAAGTTGTCGTACAGTGAGTGAGTGAGTGAGTGAGTGAGTGAGTGAGTGAGTGAGTGAGTGAGTGAGCGAGTGTCATGAGCTTCGATAGACCGATCAAGCAATGGACTCGCCTGAGGAGTGAGGACTAGGTAGGTTCCGCGTTTAATCATTATTCACGTAACAGGTACGCCTGTTCTTTGCGCACACTGCACAGTGCAACCAACATACCTGAACGATGATTCTCCAGCTCATCGCCACTTCCATTGCCATGACTTCACATGATACCATCTTCAGCTTGGCCGAGCCGAATCATGGCAACTCACACCAAATCACAGCCTGCTTTCATAGTGTCAACTTTCAAGAGAGAGTCGTGACCAGTGACCAGTGAGTGAGTCAGTGACCATCTCGAAGACACACACTCTTCAATCAAAACTTCAGACATTAAAATCGTTCAATCTACTCGCTAGACAACAGCCCAGACTGTCAGACATAAGAAGATGGCGTACCATGGCGTCCTCCCAAACACAAAAAGCACACCTGCGCCATCACATCGACCCTGCCAAAATGAAACCCCGTCACATTGTCCCCCTCTCTCCCCTCTCCCCTCTCCCCTCTCCCCTGAGCCCTCTCCCCCTTTCCCACTGCATAAACCAAAAGATCCACAGAACAGTGAAACACAACCACGGCTACGGCCCTCTATCTGGGTATACACGCACTGAAGAAACTCGCTTCGTGACAAATTTGAAATGTACAGAAAAAGAAGATCAACAACACAGAATGCGACATCAAGAAAACCAACCCTTCATCGATAGAGGAAAAAAAGAGAGGGAAAAAAAAAAATTCAAATCTAGAGTGCTAGACCTGTCCCATCGCCCGTCCAGCGATACAGGCTAAGAAGTTCGCGCCGTCGATGGAGCTGCTCGCCGAGGTCTTCGGGGATACGTCCCCGGACGAGCGCCAGGGCCCCGCGCATGACTTTACTAAACTTGCGCTGCTTGACGAGTTAGCTGACTGGCTTTCGATTTCGAGTAGTGAACTGTACTAGGTATGCCATCTGTACTGGAAGAACAAAAGAATTACAATTACACACTACACACCTGATAGTCTGTGCTGAGCGTCGCAACACACGCATCGTGGGCTCGCACGACCGTCTCACACGCTCGAACCACATTGGGCGCCGCTTCTCCCTGGAGCTTATCCGCCATGAGGAGGAGAAGGAACGATCCCTGGAGGAGATATACGCCAAAGAAGAAGGGCATCAGCTCAAGGCCCGGGTCGTACTCGAGGATCTGGCCGATGGCTTCCGCTGCGGCCACGGCGTGGCCTGAGGCCTTGGCAAACTCCGGGGAGGAGATCCACATTTCTTCATCGTCGAGGAGACTGACCGGGTCCCATCGGCCTTCCAGCAAGATGTGGAGGACGTGCATGACGTGCGTGCCATAGGCCAGCATGGTTCGACTCTGGACCTCGGCCTCAGTGATGCGGCTCGACGATGTGTGGACGGAGTGCGCAGATGGGCTTCTATTTGACTCAATCGCCCTGTGAGCTTCAACGTATCCTTTCAGCCCGCCTGATTCGCCGCCCCTGGTGCCGTCATTGTTCTGCAAAGTGCTTCGTGATTCGAATCGCTTAAGGGACTCTTCGTAGGTCTCGAGGTGGCCTCGAATCTCCGCTACTTGGACGCTCGATTCACCGGAAGCTCGGAAGGCCGATCCGAATCTGGGATGATTTCTGGCGTGGTGCAGATCAACGATTTCGCCGAGAATCATCATCAGGGGCAAGAAAAACCCGTAGATGCTGTAGCCTCTGAACTCGAATTGGTTTCCGCTGCTAGAGCTCCTGGTGCTATCTTCGCCATCCGAGAGCATGCCCATCATGTCGCTGTTGCCTGGATTGACTGTTTGACCGTTCGAGACAGCTGCATGGGGTCGAAAGTCTCCGTTCTGCCAGGCTGAGTCGTCAAGCGGCTGTCGCAGGCCCTCGCATTCTACGTCGAGTAGAAACAAGGGTCGGTTATAGCAGAGAGCTAGGTGTCGATCGACAATGTACACAAGCCACCACACTCGCCGTCTCTCCTCTCTCTCTTCCTCTGTGACGACCCCAGGCGTGTTCCTCGTTCTGTCGTGCTCGTCCAGGCCGTCCGAGTCCATCTCGCGCTGATCAAAGCCCGATCGCGCTTCACTGGGGGGCAACTCGCGGCCCAGCTTGAGCTCGCGGGCTAGTGACCAGGCCACATTCCACCATCGGAGGCTGGATCCCTTGTATTCGCTGGCTGAGACGACGGTGGCAAGGTGAATATACGTGACGAGATCATCGAGTTGACTGGCTGCTCTAAAGGTGTCAGTTTGCCCGCTTAGAGCAGCGTCAAAGCTTCCAACTGAACCAGGCAGAACTGCTCCCAAAGGCGTCATGGCAGTCCCTGCCGAAGTTGGGCTGTTGTCAGAGTTAGTCGGCGGCGGAGTGGATGAGCTGTGAATCAGGGGCTTCAACAGGGAAATAGTCAGCTCGAGCAGCTTCTGGCAAATCTTGCTTCGAGCGGACGGAACGTTGATGAGCAGCGGAGCCTCGCTAGTCTGAGCAGCCACCCAGAGCATGCTGGCTAACAGGGCTGGCTGACATTTTCTGGGCCTTGTGGGATGGCAGATGGCCCTTTTTCGAAACACGGATCCCAGAATATATGGTGACATGGGGTGCATGGCAGCTGATGATGATGCTGCAAAGTAAAAGTCAATCAAATCACACGCCAGTCTGGCGGGGATGACATTAGCCAAGTGGGGTAGGAGAGGTTGTAGAACGGGATATCGTAGTGCATTTTGTCCAAAGTCGTTGCCATGCATTGGTGGTGGGAATTGGCTTGTCGGTGGTGAGGAGATGGGCATGGCCCAAGCCGGCGACGCCGCCGCGGACAGCGGACGATATCCGCCCATCGGACTGCCGCTCATTCTGAAATTCCCCGCGTGATGGTGGAAATCGGTTGGACTCTGGCTCATCATTCCAAAAGACATATCCGGATAATGGTGCATGTTGCTCTGATGATGGGCATGGGTGGTGTACCCTTGTCCACCGACCATCAAGTCATCGCTGGCCAGACTTGATCTATCGTAGCTCGTTGAAATGTTTGCGTATCCGCCCATATTCATCGATCGTCCATCGTGCATGCCGTCCGACGTGATGTGGATGGGATGTTGCATGTGAGAATGGTCCGGGATTTCTCCGTATGGTCCTGGGGTTGAGGTGGATGATTGTCCGTGGTGATATTCGGGCTCGATGGCGGCGTTGTCGCTCATTCCGTTATCGTGTGCGGTTGTAGTAAGGCTGGTGGTGGACATGGAGTCGCTTTTGGTATTGTCCAGGAGGTGTTCACCTCTCTCATCCGTGATCGGCGAGTGACTGGATTCCTTTCCGTCAGAAATATCGCCATGTGATGTAGACCCCCCCACGGCTGCCGCCTGCGCAGCTGCTCGCTCAGCCAGGTCCTTCCTCGAAGCCTTGCCGCGCTTCTTCTTTTCTCGCATGTATTCGCAACTCAACCCGAATTCTGCCGAGACCAAGTCAGTCCGAGGCGCTCAGTAGTTAGTTCCTACGGAGAAGGACAGGTCCCTCAGATCACACGTGCGACTGACAACTGAGGAATCTGGGGGAAACTAAAGACCTACCAACACAATGCGCACAGGGAAGCTTTCCATCGCATTTGGTTCGCAGCTGATTACACTGGTCACAGGCTCGGCTGATTCTTCTTCGGACAGGTGCAGATGTTCCTGCCGCCTTCGCCGACGATCCTGAATGTGATCGCTGTTTCGGGTGACTGGTGCGATCGAGAGAGCCGGCCATCCGGACATGAGAAGGGCCCATGTGATGTTGCTGGATGTGGTGGTGATGTATTCCATAGTGCGGGTTGTGAGTCAGCGACTCAAACAGATTGCTGTTTCCCATTTGCTGCCCATGATGAGGCTGGGACAAGGGATTATGGATAGCAGAGGTGGGTGAGTTGCTGTAAGGCGAATATCGGTGCATCGGGTTAGACAACATGTCTGCTCCTTCTTTCGTTGTTAGAATCTCCGATGCGGAAGTGTTTTGTTCTTTCTTCTGTCCTCTTTCTTTATAATTTCCTGAGACGCTATCCCAGACAGAACTTGATAATGCTCCAAATCTTTCTGGCGTGTGTTTCTTGGCAAGTAATGTCGGAGAGATAGTGGAATGGCTGTTGCTGCGAGGATGCTCGAACAATCTCGTGGTATAGGGTTTTCTTTACTTGCTTTGGGGGTTCCCGTAACTCATGGGCTGAACTAGGTATCCAGACGCCTCCTAAACTAGTAAACTGATCAAGCCGGAAAGTTTGCGTAAAAGATTCCTTCTTCTCGTCTTAAGTCTTTGAAGGCATGCGCGTGGGAGAAAGATGTTAATCGAGGCGTGAGGTGTGAGGCGTGAAGCGCAAGGCGAAAGGCGTGAGACGTGAGACGTGAGACGTGAGGACCAGTGATCGAAAGTAGTGAATGCCTGTTTGTCGTCGAGGATGTTTGTGGTATTTTGGCCGAATGTTGTTGACTAATGGTGCAAAAAGGAGAGACTGTCTTTCGGAAACAGGAAGCTGGACCTTTGCAAGACAGCAGCGATGTGGTGTTAGAGACGGTGACAAGTGCTCGCCAAAACTGATGGATAATGATAACCAGGAGCCGGGTTCCGGGAGATATGGTCGGCAAGAGGAGAGAAAATTGGCTAACTACATCTATAAGTCTTTAATCACTGGGTCGAGAAGAAGGACAGGCACAAAATACTGCCCCGGATCAGAGCAATCGGACGGTCAAGTACTGCTTCGTACCTCAAGCAATAGAGCAGAAACAACGGCACTTGACTCAAGACTTATTGCATATTCCACGCGTTCAAGTCCGACACCAGCCATGGGGTACAAAAAGTCCCGGCGAGGGGTCCGGAGTTGCCCATGTACATATGGTACCTCGGTGAAGGCAAGCAGGCAAGGTAGGGGTGGATGGAGGGGAAGGGGAGCCCAGTGCACATTATCGCGACCACGTCTCAGATGCACCCCGTACCTTTACCCCTAGGTAGTGTGTGCCGGGCCTACTCCGTACAAAGCTTGTCAACGTTGGGATACCTCATTCGCGAATCGCAAGTCCAAAGGTGACGGAACAAGACGTTGACTGACCAAGACCAGATGGCCCAGATGGTCGGATGTGGGGGCGCTTGGGTCCTGGCCGAGGCGAGGTACATACCTACATGTAACATAAGACAGTAGACGGCGGTAGTGGAACTACCTAAACTTGGTGGACTTTGTCTGAGGCGAGGCTACCCTGCTAGTGGTGCAATGCCCCCTTGTCCATGACTTGTTCTATCATGGATTCAGGAGACACACCTTGTGCGCACGTTCTACCTAGATACGGAGGCACGGCGCCACAAGTCGACAAAGTGGTGAGTGACAGGCGCATGGAAGGCCAATTCGAGCTTCGATGGTTCCACACGTCCAAAGCCGCCCTGACCGGGTGTGCTTGTCACTTGATCGCGATGCGATATGTAGGTACCTATAGCGTTGCCTTGCCTTGTCTTGCCCGGAAGTCGCGTTGCCCTGTCCGCCGTTGCTTCTAGAGTCCTAGACAAGTGATGGTGGTGGTCACTGGTGGTGGTAGTGGTGATTCGATGATGGTTCATGCTCGCTTGTCGCGTTGCTCGGGATTCTGGCGCCGAGCAGCGTCATCAGCGCAAGCAGCCGATGCGGCACGGAGGAACATTTGGGTTCCCAAGTTCTCGCTCTTTTATGCCCCCCCACCTCCATATATCTCCACCTCCATACGGAGTATCTCCATGGCTCTTGTTGATGTTACAGTGACAGAACACAGACAAAGCAACGCGTGTCGCGCACGTGGATGGGCCCGCCGTAGTCTTGTCTCATGCGCCTTCGTGGCCGTGCATGACGTCTAGCCGCATTATACTGTACGCCGCACGCGCTAACTACCGTAATCTTGATTAGGTAGTATGTACGGAGTATGTACGTTCATTAAAGAGAACGAAGAAGAGCTCAGCCATGCCCCGGCAGAGACGGGCGACATGTACATCCTCCGTAACGGTTTGCGCCGTGCTGGGGATCGGCTCGACGTTGACTTCTGTCGGCCTTATACCGGCGCCCTGCGCGCTTTGGATCACGCCTTGCAACGCCCTCCCCGAATCTAGTGGCCTACGGAGTACATAGGTATTGTCATTCAGCGACAGACGCTGTGATGCGCCGTTCCATCCGCCTTTGAACTTCCCGCGGCGGATGGGAAAGGTCCCATCTGCGGTTTGGCACTCGGGCTGGGGTCGATCTCAATTTCGTACCGACAAGATTCAGTGTCCCACATCTCAGTCATCTGATACAAGCACTTCGATGGTTCAGAAGGGCGAAGGGAAGCTCCCTCCCTCTACTCCGTAGGTATCTGGTTGAAAAATCCATGGGTCATGTCCATGCTCGGTCGAGAACTCCACAGACTGTGTGCAAAACAGCACAAACTCGCTGACCAAGCCACAGTTCGGTCCTCGGTCTCACATTCGCAGATACAACCTGGATGGTGTTCTGCAACACAAAGGTTGGTCCTAGGTAGACTGGGCACGCGTTGTCGTAGCGTGTACATACATACAACTCTTGAATTTGAAAGGGCGGATAGCAAGTGGAGGACGGCGAGGAGAACACCAGGATGTAAGATTCCTGCATCGTGATGAGACTGATGACAGGCCATTCTCCATTCATCTTTCACGATGATTCGTCTCGCATCGGGACGGACTGCCGCTGATCTTGGCACTTGTTGATGCTTCTCCAAACTTGTTCCTCTCGTGGCGCCGAGTTGGTGGGGACTGAGCTTGCTCCACTTTGGACGTGTGCACACTGCAGGCACTTTTTGAGATGAACTTGGTCTGAAATGCTTGCGAGATAAGAATACGTACGGAGTAGAGAGACAGATATCTAAGTATGTACCTAGGTATTGTTTTCGTTTTGCCCACATTGAACGATCCTGGGGCATAATTGTCGTTGCCTGTCATGTGTCGGGGGTGCGCGGCAGCTGGATCCTGTGGCCCTCGTTTACATGAAGCATGTGTACATGTAGGTAGGTAGGTAGGCCGGGGGCAGCTATTGGAGGACGGTGGCCAATGGGACTAATTCTCAAAGGAGTTGGCGTCGTCTGTACCGATGGATCCCCCCCCGCGAGCGACCGTTGGGCACGCCGTCCACTGTCCAGGACTCCAGGCAGTTGGGTAGGTATGTAGTTGGTCTTGTCGCATCACCGAGTCACGCGGGACATGACGACGTGGACGGACAACCGGCAGATGGAGGAGATGGCAGTCGGCATGACGACGCGTAGACGCGGCAGCCACGGCAGCCACAGTGGCTCTAGACGGCCTCCCTATGTATCAGATCGAGTCAAAGTAAGGGCAGACTAGACGCTGAAGAATGACTCACGGGAGGAACTCTAAAAGGGCCAAGCAAAGGGCAATGGGGAGAGAAAAAAGAAAGATGGAACGGCGTTATCCATGTCCGTGTTCTTGGAAACGCAGCGGGGGCGAAGCGAAGACCAGACGACGACGCAAGGCGGACGCCCCTAGCGATAGCGGCCCGGTGTGTTGTAACTTGTACTCCGTAAGTTTGTAACTTGTCACAGCCCCAAGTGATGCGAAGGCTGTGAGCACTGAGGTTGCGAAGAGGCGCGTGTGAGAGAGAGGCAATGGTTTGGTTTGAAAGATGTGGGCTGATTTGATACAACTTTACAAGCATGCAAGCAGGCAATGCCGCGGGGTCTGGTCTCAAGGAGGAAATCCTTCGTCCGAGCCGGCAACTTGCGTGAAGCCGACATCGTCGAAGCGCCGCTACAGACAGCTGCAGGCTGCAGCCAGCTGCGGGACCCACCCGTACCCACTCCAGCATCCCGGGACAATCGTCATGGCAAGGATCGAAAGGTAGGTTATCGGCCAGGACGCAGCCACGGCATCGATGAGGCAAATTGATGTCGGCGATCCAACTCATGGCAGCATCGCAGCTCCAAATGCAATAATAATTGTAATGCCATTCAACCAAACCGACGAACACGCTCAAGCCGACCGCGCAAACGACCGCACGTCTTTGGCTCCCGCGCCGTCGATGCGCCGGAACATTGTTAGTGGCACCTTCCTGCGAGACTAGGTACCTGTACGGAGTAGGTACTCCGTATGTACATAGGTATCCAACGGCGCGTCGAAGCTCATATCGAAGCTTGGACCTTCTTCCAACGCAACACAGAACCACAACACCAACTGCATGTTTGTACATATGTGCAATTATAAGCGCCAACAACGCGAACAACGTACATAGTATTACAGACGTCTCCAGTTGTCGTAGTTGGCGGAGTCCTGAATATCAACTCGCGGGCTATAGACCTGGCATTTACATTCACTGCACACGTGGTGGTGAGAGTTGTCGGTCATTTGCAGTTTATCTCGCAGGGATTGATTGATCAATGATGTTTCCTGGGCTCGTGTAGTATATACCTACCTACCTGGTACCTAGGCATCCATCAGTGGACCATCACAATGGGCCTACGGTCGCCTACCGCCTTACGGAGTACGGAGTACGATACGGAGCATATTAGCAAGCCCTGTGCAGCTTGACCGCAACGAATTATGTATGCAAAATCACCTCCCACGTGCGTTATCGATGCCTTCCAAATTCCTTCCAGCTGGTACATATGTACATATGTACCTACATAAACCTTGAACCTTGACTTCCCCGAGTCTGCGGCAGTTGGGAGCCGAGATGGTCTCTACGCAGATGGCTCTCCAGATGGACTTCCATGATTGGCCATTGAGGTGTTGATGTGGCGTTTTTGGTCTAGGAATTGTTCTGGGACTTTGGAGTCTGGGCTGCTTGGCGCCCCCTCGCCGCTTTGTCGCGTTCGCGATCTCGTCCACACTTGTCCTCGGACTTGTGCTTGTGCTCCAGGAGTCCAGGTACTCCAGGGCCCGCCGTTCCTCCCGACTTAGTCGCGCTTTCTGACGCCACACATGTATTTTGGCAACATCTTCATGGCGGACATGGCTTGCCGATTCTGTCGTGTACTTACGGAGTACATACTACATACTCTGTACATATGTATATACTTCGTACTGTGGCTTATTTCCTATTACGGAGTATATAATTCTTGGGCTACGAATAGGACGGCATCGGGCCAAATCTGCTCAGTGAGATCCGCGATGCCCCCCTCTGTGTCTCAGTCTCATATGTAAGCCATAATAAGGGTTGCGTGGGCGGCATCTCGGTCCCATCGGCCCGGAAGCTTAAAGTTTGTCCTCCGTCGGTACTCCGTGTCTTTTGTTTTTTCTCGTCTGCGCTTTTCCTTTCTTTGTTATCTTGGGTGATGGAATTTGTTCTCAAACTGGTCGTACAGCCTCATGCATCATGCATGCATGGAATCACTCGTGGAACAAGTGTATTTTGACGGCTTGCACTCTGTACTCCGTATGGACGTACGAACAATAAACATGTGTACATACCTCGTACCTACGTGTACTCACGAAGTATCTACTCAGATCACGCTCGTACTCGCACACCCCCCCCCCCCCCCCCCCTCCTTCTCGACTCGCGAGCTTCATTGTCCCTTTCCACGCTCACGCCCACGGCCAAGGCCGAGCGCACGGCTACGCCTTCAGAAGTGGTGGTCCTCACTGGCACCCAGACCCCCCTCCGATAGGACTCAGGGTTTGTCAAACAAAGCAGCGGCAGATGAAACGCACATCCTAGCTGGGTACTGCGGCTCAGTGCTCACAGCCTACGGAGTACAGGTTTCCGGACCAACTTCCCAGGCTTCCAAAATTCCATGCCCACGAGATGCTGGAGCTGGATTTCATGTATGTACATACTCCGTAGGTATACTCCTCACATACCTTGCATTTTGATTTCCTAAGCCACGTGGTGGAACCGGGCCCCTGGGCAAAACAGGGCCAGCAGGGCCGGCCTGTTCGTCGTGAGGGAGCCATGGAACGTGAACCCGGTGTCTCCAATTTGCCATTGATCCTCTTCGTGGTCCTCTAATCAGTACTCCTGGGGCTTTGCGGAGTACGGATAGGTAGGTACATAGTGACATACGTAGATATGTATATGTATGATAATATGTCGTCCTCGTAAGCGCCTGGGGCGGGATCACAGCCCTGTCAAGTCCAACATGAGCGATTACCCCTTTTGGGAAACGGAAAGATCTGGACCTACAACACCGTTAATGCCAACAACGCCAAGAATGTGATATGATGATATCTCATTGCCATGCATACTCATGTATAGATAGGTATAGGTATGTATGTGTGTTTACGTCGCACGCATAGATCAGGCTGCCTTGTCCATATTGATCTGCGACTGCGAGGCTTTGCATTATGTTCATTAAAGCATTAGTTTTATATTTCTGTTTCTGTTTTGCTTTTCTCTCCGCACTGCCAAGTGCGCTGTTCGATAGCCTGCCATACGCAGTAAGTTCCCGGCATACATAAATAGTATCCTCGGTATGCAGAGTAGCAGTTTACATGTTCCAGAACAAAAACAACAATAATACCGGCACATATCAACGTCATGCATGCAAGCGAGGCTGCTAGTTTCTCGGTCTCCTCTCTCTCTGTCTCTCTCCGTCTCTCTCCGTCTCTCTATGTGTTTCTCTCTGTTTCTCTCTGTTTCTCTCTCTTCTCTCTTTGTCTGTCTTTCAGTTTCTTTCTTCCTGGCTGCGTCTGTAGGGAGTACGGCGTATGTGCGCTGCACAACCGTCCGGACCCCTCTCTGAATCTCTCATAGCCTATCATAGGTATCGCAGTTGTACGTGCGGTTACGGTTACATACAGTATTTCCCCTCCACTCCCCATCGGCGCAGGTATGTA
>SRQH01000104.1:0-56350 GCA_018360345.1 Claviceps sp. LM84 group G4 | reverse complement strand
TTTACTATGCCTGCTTTGGGAACGCGCGCATATGTGTATAAATGCGTCGATGAGAGGCTAGTAATGAGGTGTGTAGTAGTGTAGCTTTTTGTAGTTTTTAATCAAGCTTGCTTTGTTTTGGTGTGTAGTTGAGAAGATGGGATGGTGATTTGGGGATCTGGGCGAAACTGGGGGTGTACGGCATGAACTTATGAAGATGTCACTTCAACTTGCATAATTTTACATGCATATGAAGTATCACCTTGGGACCGTGAGAGCAGAACTTGCATGAATCTACAGAGTATAGTGTCCAATGTCCATAGGTGCCTAATGTATGTTGAGCACATGTTCGTCGGGTCACGGGTGGTTGTTCATGCGGGGACTGCGTACCTTAAAGTCGTATGTACGTCATTGTACTTCATGCGAATGCATATGTACATACATGTAACATTATTTAGGTAGGTTACAGGCACTCCGTATGTACCTACCTAGGTTATGAAAAGTATTTTTAGGACGCAGCTACACCTTCTGCTCCCGAAACTCTTTCTTCCTTCACAACACATTCCCATATTTTATTTATTTTATCATCATGGCTCCCCTAGCAATTGGGGCTCTGCCTCAGCAAGGAGTCCCCGACTTAAGTCAACCGGCACCTGGGCCAACCGCGCTGGGCACGCTCCAGCACGACGCCGAGGTGTCGCGTCTCCACGCGATCATCGCAGAATCAAATGCGCAACGCATCGCTTCGGATGCTGCGGCAGCAGAGTCTGAGGCTCGAGGCGTCGCCTCCGACGCAGCGGCCGCCCAGAGCGCAGCTCTGCTCGCCCTTGTTACGGCCAGCACGACCAACGCTGCCGACAACGCTGCCGTCCCCCCTGGTGAGATCCTACCTCCCCTCGTCCTTAAAGTCGCGCGTGAAGTCGCTGGTGTGGCCAGTGAGGACGTAAACGACATTTTCACTAGCAAGTTTGAGCCATGGAACCTCATCCGGCTGCACCCAATCTTCGGCCTTCGACCGTCTTCCCGACGAGGCTACCTCGAACGTGGACATCACGGCCCGGTCCGTCACCTTGAAGAAGAAAACGCATAACGCACAGGAGTCAGGACCACGGCGACGGCCTCGTCCTCTGGTTCTACTCCTTCATCAATTACACTTTCATTTACGAGCGCCTTTTCGGCGCCGAACACCCCGACGTGGTTGTCGCGATGAACCGGTTCCATGAGTTCATCATCTCAAAGTCACAATAATTTAACTTGTCCTATGTCCGAGCGCAGGCATGCCTGGCATGGCTGCCGCCGCAGCTGGAACACTCATGGGACCGCTTGCAGTCCCGGTAGGAGCAACCTGTCTGAGAATTGAATTTCCGGCAGACTTCGCGGGTTGCAGCATCGGCCCCTGTTGTCTCGGAGCGCTGACGGTTCCAGCTAGACGGTGCTGGGAGGGCGTAGATTTGTTGGAATTAACTGTCTGTTTGAACTTTGGATCCGAGGATGGTCGAGCCACTGCAGGTAGGTATGACAGACAACATTGATACACTGCATCTGCGAAGAAATAACCACGTGCTATGCGAATTACGGCTACTCAGTAAACCGAGTCACGTCAACGCCATGAGGAAATCGTCTGCGTGAAAGGATGGCAAACTTGCGAACCCTCGTATCGCTTGCCTTGAGAGTGAAATGCACGACGCCACAATGCCATCGAAATGGCCGCTTTTGTGGCTCGTCGCCTGGGAGCTTTGGGCGGGCATCACCACCGGAACTCAGGACATCATACCAGAATCCAGGGCCTCGTGCTACGAAACCGCTGCAAATCACTGCAGCGTATCTTGAACCAGTTTGAGCTTGCCCTTGATCCTGTCAAGAAAGGGCATGAACACAACATACAATGAGTCCATGGACGGAGCTTTCCAACCCACTCTTTGTCGGTTCTTGTTCTCACACAATTATCAATATGCGTGATAGTGGGAAGCTGCAACGGACAAGAGGTATTCATCCTCATTGCTGGCTCAAAGCCTCTACCGTATGTTCATTGTGCAGGTCATAGCTCATGATGACGATGCATTCCTCAGACCGAAGAAGAGGCTTTTCTTGCCGAGCATCGCGAGCTTGATCCTCACGCTGAAAGCCGAAAGCGGAGATCTAACGAACTGAAGCCTCCACAGAAATACATACGCAGCTTCAGAGGTAGGATGCTACGCGTTGTCGAGAAAGACGAGATGCAATCATCGCGCTGATTCGTGAGAGGTCATGGCTCAGCAGAAAAGGAGCATCGTCAGTCACGTTGCTAAGAGGACAAAAAGAAGAAAAAAAAGAAGAAGGGCTACGTTGCGCGATTCAAAGACTCCCGGTCAGTCATGTAGTTGCAGGTACAGCTGGGATTCTTCAGTCCTAACGAGACGCATCTCAAGCAGCTGTTTCAGGGCGAGATCTCACTTCACAGCATCAAATCTTTTTCTGTGGGCACAGCAGCCTCCGAGACCTCGAACCAATGGCGGTGCGGAGTAGGATTTGGTGATGCGGCAAGGTGGGATGTTGCTCTACAAGGGCTGCTTGAGGTGCGTGTCGTTAGGACTGAGGTACCTCAACGGTGCCTTGCACTTTGCGGCGTGCCACGTTGTTGTTGCTTCTTGGCCGCGTTAAATCAAAGGATGCATCGCATCTTCTTGAAATGCGAAGGATATTTTGCTTTGTCTACACTCTGGTAGATCCACAAAGATCAAGGATCAAGTTCCGGCATGGTGGACGTCCAGACTCCAGACGAAGGCATCAAAACACTTGGTGAGACTCTCAATTGTTAGGTTTGATTATGATTGGGCGATGTGTGTCTTGTGTTATGACTGTCAACTTCTTTGAAAGCCTTTTACACTTACTTCTCTAGACAGATGGGACGCCATACCTGTTGACTGTTTACATAATGCACCCCGACTTATGAATTATTAACACACATTGAACGCAAGCAACGGACTCATAGGTGAAGCCTTGCCATCGTGACACGGACTTTCTTCAGCCTCAAAAGTACATAGTAGTAGGTCAGACCGTACTTTGTGCCATCTTGTTGGGCGATCAAGATCGAGGACGGGAACCCCGCGATGTGCGGAGCGGGGGGTAAAACAGGGAACATGCGGGGAAAGCCACATGATCATATGATGCGGCATGATGTGGAGATGAGATGAAGAAGGCGAGTTTAAACTTTTACATGTTGTCATTGTATGTACATACATACATATTGAAATTTGAGGCGATCGGACGTGATCTAGGTACATGCTTCCCCATGTCCGCCGGTGCCAAGTAGCAGCAGCTGCCCTTAGCTGCCTCAATTCACGGACCTTGCGTTTGCTGCCAATCTTGTTGGTGCGGCGTTGCAGTTGCATTGCGTCGTACACAAGGGGGCCTACGGTTTACCACCCCGCAGTGCTATAACAAAACACACCGCTTCTATCGTCGCTCGCTTCTCGCCAAGATTATTGCTGTCTTTTGTCAATCGGATTGAACATACGGCCGAGATCATTCACCAGGATTCCTTGTTCAAATATATATTCCCGGGTTGACAAACGGAGGCGTAGTGAAAGTGGTGGACAACGCTGTTTCCACGTCCATCCGTCGTCATGAATCCCATCTCACACTGGGCGATGCGACTTTTGGCTCTTGCCGCTCTTGCGGCTCCCAGGGGCTTCGCCGCCGACACGCAGACGGATACGCACACAGGAAAGACTCCTCAGCCTGACAAGGATGGTAAATTCTGGATCTATGGTCATGACATCTCCGCCTCCTTCATCGCCTATGGCGCCTCCGTGTCCAACTTAATGGTCAAGGATCAGTATGGTATCGAGCGCGACATTGTGACCGGGTTCGATAACGCCTCGTACTATGGCCAGGACCGGCAGCACCCTCACTTTGGCGGCGTACCGGGCCGCTATGCCAATCGAATTAAGAACTCTACCTTTGAGATGGATGGCGTTCAGTACAAGATCACGCCCAATGAAAATCCTACAGAGGAGAATCCAAAAGGCGTCAACACCCTGCACGGCGGTCCTGACGGCTGGGACTGGCGCAACTTCACCGTCGTAGCCCACACCAACCACAGCATCACCTTCTCCTTTGTCGATCCGGACGGTAAGGAGGGCTTCCCCGGAGAAGTCGTCTCTTTCATCACCTATACGGTGAATGGGAGAGACTGGGATATCAGGATGGTGGCCGAAGCGACCACCAAGAAGACGCCCATCATGCTGAGCAGCCATACGTACTGGAACCTGGACGGCTTTTCCAACAATGAGACGAACAAAATCTTCAATCACACTCTTCACATGCCATACGCAGGTCTGCGTGTGGGCGTCGACAACATCCTCATCCCAACGGGGGAGCTTCTGCCCAATAAAAATGGGAGCGTCAATGACTTCTGGAGCAAGCCCAAGCAGCTCGGCGCATCTTTGGGCGATGAGGAATTGACGGGTAACTGCGGTTTCAACTGCACCGGCTATGGTATGTCCTTGTGGTCGTCAGAGCTTTCCCAAAAGTACCACAATGAGTGTGGCGATGTCCATGTTGCACACAAGGCATGGAAGTTATGATGTGAATGAAGGACCTTTGGCCAACTAACTTCGTCTCCTGTGTAGACAATTGCTACATCAACAACCGCGACGCTCTGAGTCCTTACGACTGGCGCAAAGAAGCCGTCACCACGCTGTCATCAGACTGGTCCGGCATTCAGCTCGACGTGTACACCGATCAGGATGCCTTCCAGATGTACTCCTGCAGCGGCCAGAACGGGTCCATGGCCCTCAAGAAGACTCAGGGTTTGCACGATGGCAAATTCCCCCGTACCATTCCGCAATACGGCTGCGTCGTGCTCGAGGTGCAGGACTACATTGATGGAATCAATCATCCCGAGTGGATGCGCGGCCGGAGGCAGTTCTTTGAGCCGGGCGGTGATCCGTACGTGCTGCAGGCCAAGTACAGGTTCAGCTTGAAGGGCGACAAGAAGTCATCGTAGAGGAAATCAGAGAGCTAGAGAAGTGGTGATGAATGAATGACAGTCGGCAATAATACACAGTGCATGCTCTAAGATTTCGACAGCGGCGTATTTTGAATAACGATTGCACGATGCACATGCCTTCTCAGAGATGAGATATGAGGATTGTTCAGACACCACAGGTGGCGCTGTTGATGAAAATGAAATGAGTTGCTTGTGCCGTGAAGTGCCACGTGGGGAATGAAATGTGCTGTCTGTAGACTGTAGTGACTCGTTGAGTCTTGGACTCGTGACGCTCTGGAACAATTACCTCTCTCGGGCAGGTTTTGGATGTTGGCATGACTCGAGTTCGCAAAAAAAGACCCAGTTGCACGTTTTGCTGGGACTCGGAACTTGGAAGTATCGACAGGCGCTATTTCCCAACTCTAGCCAATCATAGATGATAGCACCGGTAATCATTGTTCCAAAAACCTCACAACCACACCATCTCAATACAACGAGTACAACTGCCTGGAGACATATCGACCCAAACATATCTTCTTGCCGGGCGTAACGAGATCTCAAACTCACTTGTCCCGCACTTTCCTGCCCGCGTAAATCCGTCTCCCCCAATGGAGGACGACAGGGCGCAAGTCGATCTCGGCATCGCAGCCGATATCGAAGAAGCGCAACTTGCGGCTCAGGCCCCCGAGTCTCCACAGATCAGTCAAGATGCGATGCCAGGGTCTGGGACAAAACAGCCCAAGAAGCGCTTCGTCGGGAGGAGAGCGGCTGCGGAAGCGGCCGCAAAGGCTGGCTCGGTGGGCGTAGAGGGGGACAGTGGTGCTGTTCAAGGTTGGTTACTCCTTTTTCATGGGGAACATTGATGTTGAACTGGGAGTCAGGCTGAGTGTGAGGGCCACACACTGAGTGTATTGGAACAAGAGCACGTGAACGATGCTCAAGAATAAAAGCAGCGATCGAGAATATGAACAATCAAAACTAATGGTTATGGTCTCGCAGCTGCCAAACCAAGAAGAGCACCTCGTCTATTGAATAGGGTGCCTGCCGATATCTTGGAAGACGCCAATCTCCAAGAGGCTATCGCCATTCTACCTGCCAACTACAGTTTCGAGATACCCAAAACGATTCACAGGATTCGTTCCTCCGGCGCCAAAAAGGTTGCGCTCCAGATGCCAGAGGGTTTGCTGCTCTTCGCAACCACCATCTCCGATATTCTCACTCAATTCTGCCCGGGCATCGAGACTCTCATCATGGGAGACGTCACCTACGGTGCCTGTTGTATAGACGACTACACGGCTCGTGCGCTGGGCTGCGATCTGCTCGTCCACTATGCGCATAGCTGTCTCATCCCCGTGGACGTCACCAAGATCAAGACGCTGTACGTCTTCGTGGACATCAGCATCGACACAGCCCATCTGCTCGCTTCGCTGGAGCGCAATTTCGCATCCGGCAAGACCATCGCCGTGGTGGGCACGATTCAGTTCAACGCGACTATTCACGGTGTGCGCAGTTCCCTCGAGGCAGCGGGGTTCAATGTCCTGGTACCGCAGATTGCGCCCCTAAGCAAAGGAGAGATCCTGGGCTGTACCTCTCCGCGGCTCAATGAAGACGACGCCGTGGACATGATATTGTATCTCGGCGATGGGCGGTTCCACCTTGAGAGCATCATGATTCATAACCCTACCACCCCGGCGTATAGGTATGACCCTTACTCGAGGAAACTGACCCGCGAGACGTATGGCCACGACGAGATGCAGTCCCTCAGGAGGAATGCCATACACACGGCCAGGACAGCCAAGAGATGGGGCTTGATTCTGGGCTCTCTAGGCCGGCAGGGGAACCCGCATACCATGGCGCTCATTGAGAAGCGTCTCAAGGAGAAGGGGATTCCTTGGGTGAACTTGCTGCTGAGTGAGATCTTCCCGGGAAAGTTGGCCTTGATGAATGAGGTTGAGTGCTGGGTGCAGGTGGCGTGTCCGCGACTGAGCATAGACTGGGGCTACGCGTTTCCTCGGCCTCTGTTGACGCCCTATGAGGCGCTCGTTGCGTTGGGGGTCAAGGAGGAGTGGGACAAGGGCAGTGTTTATCCCATGGATTACTATGGCAAGGACGGCCTGGGGAGGACGCGGCCTGAGGATGGCGTGGTGGCTGGTTAGCTGTAGGCTGATAACAATCAAGAAGAGAACGGACACACAAACATGCAATAAGGGTCGAAGATTTGATGATCTACTGTGATTGTGATTCCTTTCTTCTGACGGCAAAATAGGTATGTATTGTAGTGATGTTGTGAGGTATGTAGTCGGTCCGCTGCCACTCAGGCAGCCCTTCATTATTAAGCTGCAGTATTCCCAAGGATCCAAGATATGAATGAATGCCCAAGCTAAGCAGCAATCGCCGTTCCCACCGGTTCAGGCCTGCTCGAAAACAGAATCTTGTGCCTGACAATCTCTACCACCTCCAGATGCTTCCCCTCCTCCATGTACGTGCCCGCCGAGTCTTCGAGCATCCTGTTCGCCCTTTTCCGAATAATGGCAATCGCTTTCGGCAACTTCTTCACCTCGCCTGTCAGACGCTGGTTCTGTCCGACGTGTAAGTGGACGCACTTCATCCACGCTGTGCCCTCGGCGTCGGGCACGTAGTCTGGGAAATCAATCTGGCCGATCTCAACCCCATCATTGCAGGATTGGTCAGAGGACCGTTGCGGCAGATTGAATTCACCTTGTAATTCGAGGAGGGCGAGGCCAGAGGGGGTCTGGATCAATTGTGGGAAGGGGTTCGATACTGGATTGGGTGGTCTTCGGGGCGGATGAAGGCTCGCCGACGACATGTTTATCTTTTGGTAGGGGTTGAGGATGTGACAATGTGAGGATGTGACGATACTTGGTGGAAGCTAAGAGAGTGATAACCTAGTCGAGGGGTCGGACTCTCGGAGAGGAGTGTGTATGGGGAATCTATGAATGAGAGAGACAGTTGTGATGTGAAAGGTGAAGGAGCATGCGACTAATTTTATCAATGAAGCACAAAGTTGCTGTCGCGAAATGAAATTCGAACGAGTGAGCGGGCGGGGCTTCTATAACAAAGGTTGTGCCTGCCTTTTGCGCATGATTATACAAGCAATGCTTGAAGGCATGTGTTCATGAAATCTTCAAGGTCATTATGTACCTCTGAATGTTCACACACTTGTCATTGAGCAACAATTGAATCCGACTCCTGAGCCCTTGTAATTTTCAAGACATTTCGGTCAAGCAGAGCATTAAGCCAAACTTGTGGCGAGAACGTTTGTAAATTGTGGCTCATGCCAGCGTGCCTCAGCCTCCCAACTGGCGGATCTGGACCATGTGAAGCAAAATCGGTGGCCCCACACGTCTAAAGTTTGATTGGTCCTCGTCGCCTTTTCCCACAATCCACACAATCCACCGGGAGGGAACCCTAGCGACACACACTTTCTTCGAATTCGGCTGATTTTTTCCTCTTCTCCGCGAACCTCGACAAATTCATCATCATCACTTCACACCTGCCAGGTCAAGTCAACTTGCACCATCACACACTGGCAAGATGAAGGTACGAATAGCATCTGCAGGACACGCTACTTATGGAAACGTCGCTTGATAATCGATTCAAGAGGCGACTCTGGTTTTGCTATGGTTTCCATGGGACTGGGCAAAATCATTGCTCTCTCTGCATCGATGCATCTCGTGTGCCAACGTCGAATGATATGAGAAAATTTCGAACTAACTCTTTCGCTGTCTACAGTTGAACATCTCCTACCCTGCCAATGGCAGCCAGAAGCTGATCGATATCGAGGATGAGCGCAAGCTCGCTGTCTTCATGGAGAAGCGCGTATGTTCAGACGTTTTGCGATGGCTTTTTTCTTCCGCTCTTCTGCAGAGATCGCACCCGCACCTTCGTACCTTTCGACGCCCGACGAGTTCCATCCGATTCTGCTATTCGGTCGATACTGCTCAGTGCTGAAGAGGACTTTCAGTGCAGAAGAAGACTGTGTTGAAGGCGACGAGGCGGCATGACGGGCGGTGCTTTCTCTGCATCACTGCATTTTCGTGACACGAGATGTAAGATGCATCAAACTAACAGGTATATGCTTTCTTTAGATGGGTGCCGAAGTTCCTGGCGACTCTGTCGGTGACGAGTTCAAGGGCTACATTTTCCGTATCACCGGTGGAAACGACAAGCAGGGTTTCCCCATGAAGCAGGGTGTTCTGTCTCCCGGACGTGTTCGTCTGCTGCTTGCCGATGGCCACTCTTGCTACCGCCCTCGCCGCACTGGTGAGCGCAAGCGCAAGTCTGTTCGCGGCTGCATCGTCGGCATGGACTTGTCTGTCCTGGCTCTCAGCATCGTCAAGCAGGGTGATGCTGCCATCCCCGGCCTGACCGACGTCGTCCACCCCAAGCGCCTGGGCCCCAAGCGCGCCACCAAGATCCGCAAGTTCTTCGGCCTCACCAAGGATGACGATGTATGTTCCACCTCTCTCAATCCATACTCGATCATCGCCTATTCGGAGCTGCGGCGTTGGTTAGAGCAGTCCGGATAGAGAGTGAGATGGGCCCCGAGAAGCAAAGAGGTGGCTATGGAAATTCGAGAGATCAAAAGCAAAAAAACGGAAGAGGATTGTGTCAGGTGTGTCTGACAGGCATGATATTGCTTGGTGAAGCATTCTGTCATCCGCAAAAGACACGAGGGGATCTCGTCAACCTCCCGATCCAATTCAATGCTGCTTCTCGACAAGTTTCCATGCCCCTCTGCGCTCCTCGGGGACAGGAAGAGTACAAGTACGTGCAAAATCAGAAGAACTTTACTAATCACAATCCCTCGGATCAAATAGGTCCGCAAGTATGTCATCCGTCGCGAGGTCCAGCCCAAGGGTGAGGGCAAGAAGCCTTACACCAAGGCTCCCAAGATCCAGAGGCTGGTCACTCCCCAGCGTTTGCAGCACAAGCGTCACCGCATTGCGCTCAAGCGCCGCCAGACCGAGAAGGTCAAGGACGAGGCTGTGAGTTTTGATATCCACTGAGCTCAAGAAGCAACCCTCGACTCATCTGTTCGGTCACTAACAATATTTGTCCCTCACCAGAACGAGTATGCTCAGGTCCTGGCCAAGCGTGTCGCCGAGGCCAAGGCCCACAAGGCTGATGCTCGCAAGCGTCGCGCTTCTTCCATGCACAAGTAAATTAGTTGATGGCGTTGAGATCTTACCTCTAATGAAAACGTTGAAAAAAAAATGGCGAAAGGTCCACATTAGTCTGGTCCCGCTCGTGGAGTTTGCATGGCATTGTACGCATGCGGTGTTCAAAACGAATGGAGTGAGGATTAGATTCAATTCTCACGGTGTTCAATTTCTTCCTCAATGTCCTTCCCCCATCCATGTCATGATATCAAAGAGGCCTCTTTCTTATGTTTGGCAAAATACCAGAATACTCTGATTATAGCGACCCATTTAGATCTGACTGAGACCTCGCGGTAGCTACGTACCCATCTATTCTGTCTATCCAGCCCTCAACTTCCCTTGTCCCCCACCTTTTGGCATCAACGAGACTTCTTGTCCTCGAATAATACCACGTAATCAATCCCTAATCCTTTACCTACATTACACGCTCCAATTATTCCAGCAACCATCAAACGTTGCCCCTCTCTCGTAACCTGGCATGTCATCCATCAGCTGTTCAGTCTTACAGTCAGTTGCGCCAGCCGGAGAAGACTCATTGGTTTCGTTAGTGAAATTAAGCTAAGCTGGCCACTCCTTTCAGCTGCCGTCTCGCGTCTCGCACGCTTCGTCAAGCTTTCCGTGCCCCTCGACGATTCTATTTTCCGTCGCTTTGCCTGTAGGCAAGTAATCCAAGCAACGTAAATGATCATGACATGTGCAGTTGGCGTTTGTACAAACACAAGAGTGCTCGCATCATCTAGAGAATCGCTATTCATACGTCGAAAACCGACCAGTATGTATTTCGCGAATGGGTTTCGATTGTCAAGGCGCTCCCGTGTCTCCTTCGTGAATTTTAAGGGTACGGCAACATACATCAACTTTGTTATCGGCGATCACCGCGTCTTGGATATAATCGAGCTGTAAGAACCTTTCGTCATGTGCTCGGCAATAGGGTCATGCTTCGGGAAAGGGGTTCTTGGTAGCCCTGTCTGTTGGATTCGCAAAGGGAAAGCAAATGAAAGCAAGCATGCATGCAATATCAAAACGTCACACAGTATCGTAGGTCTTTGGGTCCAGTTGTCTTTTCTTCTATCTATCTAAGAGTGAACAGGAAAGGGGCTCGAGGTGACGGATCGCAGCTCGTCACGTGCGATCCCACCTCACATGAAACGTCGAGGATATTCCGTGTTGTGCGATTCCGACAACTGTCTTTCTCCCATTTTCTTAGGTACATATTCAGACTAGGTGGCTTTTGAACAAGAAGGAGAAGCCATCACATAATCTATCAGAGATGTGTTCGGACTCAGTACTGTAGTGCAGCTCACATCACATATGTATTCATATATTTCACACTTGCTCAGGACTCGTGTAGTTATTTGCCTCATGTATCGCACAATTATCTCAGATAAGGTGCACTGTGTATAAGTAGAGGCTGAATGAAGCAGCCACAAACAACCTCATAATGAGAGACAGATTAGTTACCGAAGATTTCAATTTTTCCTTTCCATCATGTTCTTATTCTTACGAGAAACAAGCTCTCAGCCACATTGGCGTCGTTATGAGCCTCACAAGACAAAAAAAAAGCCATGACATGGCATGGCCCGACGTAAGACCAAAGCCAACAATTTATTCTCTAAGCGCCAAGTGCCTCATTCTATACCTACAATGCAAGTTCCCTTCCTTCAAAAACATCCCCCGACACCCGGACTTCTCCAAAAGCGTGACAGACCTGCACGTCTCCCCCGCTTCGGTTCGCCCAGATTTGTCTATGGAGGCGACCTATCTCTCATCATATAGAGAAAATTTCAGTCCACGCAAATGCCGAGTGCTGCTAACAAGCACCTCAACGAACTGATACATGTGTCCATCAACAAAATAACAAAAAAAAGAGAGAAGAGAGAAGAGGTTGGAAAATGTCACAAGTGCAAACAGGTACAAGGGCTAGTGATCGCGTAAAGAAAGCAATACCGTCTTGAGACGATGGACACGTCCAATACCAAGGCGCCGTGATGCGAGACTACCTTTCCCTCCATCCCACTTGCCGGAAACAAAGATCATTGCAAGCAAGGCAGTCTGTGGCGTCGACTACGCGAATCCAAAGTACTCGCTGCCTTGTGTAATAGCTTTGTAAAGCTGAGCACGAAGCGTGTCGTAGCTCTCATACTCTGGGATATCAAGTTCTATCAAGCATGGTTAGACAAATACGGTACTTTCTCCTATTTGGGTTGAAGAGTTGATTGTACTTACGATTGAAGCAAGTGTGGGAAGATGGCAATCGGTCTTTGTCGCCGTAGTCGCGATGAATGTTGAAACGGCTCACACCATTCATACCCTCGAGTTCCTTGAAACCGTTGAGAGGGACTTTGCTGGTACCAGTGACGAACTGAAGCAACTTGGCTCGCTCTTCCTTGTCAAAGGACCTCACCGCTCGCCAGAACCACTGAATTTGCTGTGACGATGGTGTGTAATTCTGGTATTCCGTATGGCTCTTCCAGTCATCAACGTCAATATCAGGCAGACCAGAGATCAGCAACTCGAGCTCTTGTTCGCTGAAAATGGAGATCAGTTCGGCCGGGATGATTTCATGGAAGCCTATTTTGCTTCTATTAGTGTCTTTGCATCCCAGGTGTGTATGTGTGTGCACTCGTTGGTTCCGGCAAAAACATTGCACGGACAAAGAACTGAGTTGTCTGCCAGTCTTGACTCACCTTTTAAGAAGCTTTCCATTTGGTCCTTCACTGACGACAACAGTCTATGTTCAACAACCAAACGGACATATTCATGCTTGTTCTCGTCCGTCACAGCAACCTCTCGTCCGTTGGGAATCAGATCCACGATATTAGTAACACCGAATTCATCGTCTTCCACAGAAAAGGTCTCTGTGATGATGTCTGCGATTTCATTTTCCAACATCCAGCAAAGAGACTTGTAATAGTCTGGATCAAATGATTCCATGTCCTTGACAGATACGGACTTGCCCAATATTCGCTTGTATACCGCGCGACTGAAGAAACAGTCGAGGAGGCGGCCCTCGTACAAGGCTTTTCCAATGATTCTCCCAATGAATTTGAAAAACAGCAAATGCTCAGGGTTCACTCCGCTGAGCTTGGTGGGGTGAAAGGTCGTGCGATCGGAAGAGACGGGAGTGAATAGAACATAATTGGGATCGAACATCTGGCGAGAGAGCACTTGGAACCATTCGCGAGTAACGCCACCTGCATCGACACCCTCCTCACCGTGGAATCGAATATTAAGCTTGCCGAATTTCATCTCGTCGCCAGATTTGAAGTAGAGCGACCGGAATGAATCGTGGAAAACGTGATCTCGGCGTACCGATAGCTGTAGAGGTGGGTGCGATGGGCGTCCATTCTGGCTCACGCGAGAGTGGACGCTGCGATTGAAGTAGTTGCGCTTGTTGTCGAATTCCAGGACTTTCGGGTTTTTCACGAGCAGGGCAAATGTTCCAGACATCAGCTTTGGGTTGTTTCGGACCAGTTCGTTGAGGATGCGACGATGATCTTCAGTGAATGTGAAGAACAAACTAGCCGTCCGAGATTCTGGTGGAGGGCTGGAAATGACTAGCTCTTTGTTGATCTGGCCGTGAGAGAAATCATCACCTGCAGTAGTGTTCTTACAGACAACCATGAGGGATTCAATCAGCGGAAGTAGAATAGTGGCAACATTGAGCATGCTCTCTCGCTCACGGATGGCTTTGAGACACGCACTGAGCTTCTCCCACATAGCAGAAAAGGTCGAGTTATGATAGAGGGAAGTGACTAGATGCTGCTTGTCGCTTTGCTTAGACTCGTCACCATCCCCCTCCCCGTCCTTCTTTCGGCCATCAAAAAGATGGTCGAGAGCCGTGAGGACGCGCAAGAGCTTGTTTTGTTCAGACGCTCCAGGAGAAAACTTGGACAGTGCGACTCCCTGGATTTCAGTTCCCGTTGTAGCCCGCTCAATATGAGGCAAAAGTTCATCAAGATCCGACACAATGTTTTCGCTAAGGAGGCGAGCTTGGTAGACGAGCTCTTGTCCAAACACAGCCTTGGCACCCGGAATAGCAGACAAGTTTTTGATGGTTGAAATGGTGTTCTGGAATGTTTTGGAGCTGCATTCTCTGGCAACAAAAATCTTGACTACCAATGTGAGGTTTTGGGCTGGAATGACTGGTGGCTGCAACTGCCTGGTCTTCTTGGAACTGGCTTCCTTCTTCTCCTTGGTAGACTCGCCGTCGGCAGGAGTCTCTGCTGGTTCTTGAGCCTGTTCTGTCGTAGCATCAGGAGGGACATTATCACTGGCCTGCTCGGCCGCATTCGGCGCCTCTGCTTCACCTTCAGCAGCAACAGAAATGGGCTTGTCCTGGTCAGTGGCGCTCTGCGAATCTTTGCGTTTGCGGTCGAGATTCACCAATGGCAATGTGATGCGGTTGAGCAAGTCGGCAAGATGTGTCATGACGACCGAGCTCTCAGTGACGACTTCTCGGTCCAGCAGAGTCAGGAGAGAGTTGATGGCGTATTTGTGTGCCTTCAGGTCTTTCGTTTTGCCTTTTCGATTCAAAGTCTTCTTCAAAAATGAACCAACCGCTTCATGCTCTGTTAAGAAAAGCCAAGGGATTTGCTGGCTTCTAGTACACAGGTCGACGAGAAGATCCAGGCATTGCTGAACAATCAACAAAGGAGACGTCTCCGAGTTGGTCAGCATGCCCATGGGTCCCGAACTCGTCAGCGACTTCCTGAGGCCCTGAGGTGTCTTCTGCTCAATTTCTCGTTCTTTGTGCTTTCGAGCTCTGATCGACAAATGCCCAAAACTACGCTCAACCGCGTTCATATCGGTGCTTCCTTCTTGCAGAATCTGCAAAATAGTGCTAATGACCTCAAGTCGGTTTTGTCGATTTTCACAGATGTCGGCGAAGACGCTGAATAAGTAGGATCGGATGGAGCCATGATGAGCGATGAACATCAACCGCACAAGTGTCGCAATTCCGGGCTTATCCAGCATCTGTACCACAGTTCGGCGCTGAACCTTGTTATCCGTCGGATTACCGCCATCAGCTTGTGCTGGATTTCTTCCAGGAACGACCATGGATCTCATTCCTGGATGTTGAGAGTGAGAGGGTGGTGGGTGTTGCTGGTTCAAGGCTCGAGCCTGGGCGGCCATCTCTGGAGTCAATTGGTCCATGATATCTTCTCCTTGATCCATGAGAACCTGTTCGCGCAGTGCCGGTGGGAAGGTCAACAGGATGCTTGCAGCATCCATCTCTGCGACTACTGGTTGCCCGGAAGTGCCGGCGGCCTGTCGGCGACCCTCCTCCCGGTGTCGTCTGCGTTCTTCTTGTCGTTCCTGTTGCGCAATCTCCAGGCGAAGCTCCTCGGGAAGAGCGTCCAAAAATTCCTGGAACACATCGGTTGACTCCCCAGCCGTGGCCTCCTCGCGTGCCTGAGAGCGCCGCTCACTTACTGTCTGTGCAATGACCTCCTCCCTGAACTCCTCGGGCAATGCGGCAAGATACTCTGGATCGATACCTAGCTCTGTCACGTCCACTTCTTCACCCCTGATGGTCGTCATGACACGAGGCTGATCGGCCGTGGCCTCGGAGACCTGTGGTGCTGGAGCGTCGCTCATATCTGTAGACGCAGACGTTTCAACAACACCTTCCATTGGTTCCTGATCGGTATGTTCGTGATGTTCGGCCGCATCTGTACTTTCGGCGGCAGCCAATTGTTCGCGCTGAGCCCGGTCATTCTCTTCGCGCTGCTCTGCCTCCCTCTTCTCTTTGGAAGCTGTCTCCTGGGCGGCCTTTTCTTCGCGAGTCCTGCGTTCTTCCTCTTCTTTCTTCTTTCGCTCCTCCTCGGCCTGCTTCTGCAGCTCCAGCTCTTGAGCCTTGATCTTCCTCTCACGCTCCAGGACATCTGGAGTCAGTCTGGCGGCAATGATGTTGCCTAGTTTGGCCGCCTCGACATGGTGGTTGTTCCCAAAAACCATCCTAGCCTCTTCTTGGTAACGACGCAAGGTCGATTCTGGCGCGAACGATACGGCCTGGCTCGGCTCTTGGGCTGCGATGTCTCGTCTGTTATCCGTTCTAAGCAATCGAGTAGGCCCAATGTCTCTCATCTCACGGGGTCCCCCGGGCCCCGTGATGTGAAAGTGGAACGCCGGTTGACCATTTCCATTCCGACCCATCATGGGCAAAAATTCCATAAGCTCGCCGAGTAGACCCATTGGACCGTCTATGTTGTGCCTGCCGCTACTAAGCAACCCTGCAGGAAGTCTCACGTCCAAAGAGTGTGTGTTCCCTGGTCGTAACGAGGCCTCGGTTACTTGGTCGCTGCGGCGCAGAAGTGGATTGAGACCGTCTTCGGTGTTGGACTGCGGCCCGCCAGGACGATGACTACGAGCAAAGTAGCTACGGAAGTCTGCGATCATTTAACATGTCAGCGCGCTGTTGACTGTAACAAGATAAGAATTTAAACGAGGTCTCCTTACCAAGATCTCCCTGAGAGGTCGCAAATCGAGATGGGTACGGGCTTCGGTTGTCCATCCTCGTCAGTACTGGACGCCGATGATTTCCATCGAAGAAAATGAGTTGTCTGTTTGCTTCTTCAATATCCAGATCATCGTTTTCCCACCCCAGTCCTGGCAGAGTGGGTTGAATATGCCCTGTCACCCCAGATTAGTCGTTTGCGTGCGATGAGCGGCAGAAATCGTTTCCAAGGGAGTCAATCGGGGTGATGAGACAAAAAGAGAGTGCAGACATACCAGGAAATCCATCATCGTAGATATACTCATCATCGTTGATTTCTTCTTCGTCATCGTCATCTTCTGCGCAATCAAATTAGCACATACGAAAGCATGCAGTGAGGTGAAAAATGTCGGGCTTACCGTCACCGTCATGATCATCGTGGAGAAAGTGATCGTCGAGGGCTGGCTCCGGCTCGTATCCGCCTTCGTCAGCAATGATGGCTCTCGCCATGTCAGTGAGCAGGTTCGTCGGTCCCATGCTATGGATAATGGCTTCCTCCTCCTCATCTTGTGCTTCTGCGCCATAACCTAAATCATCATCCTCACCAGCCTCGTCTTCGTCTACATCACTTTCACTCTCCCAGCCTGAGTCCCCATCTTCATCTACGATCTCTACTCGGTCTTCGACGTCCTCCATGTCTGCCGAGTCCATACCGTCATCTTCGTCATCTTCACTATCGTCGTCGTCCTCTCCCTCGTCGTCGTCCTCGTCGTCCATGATGACTTCAACGACCCCAGGTTCACCATGAAGACCTTCGATGTCACCCATGCCACTCAGTTCCTCGTCTTCATCGCTAATATCGTCTTCGCCATCAGACAAATCATCTTCGCCGTAATCGAGCTCATCATCTTCGTAATCGTCACCATACATGTCTTGATCATCGTCTTCGTCGCCCTCGTCAGATTCGTCGTCCTCTGCTCGAGGTTCAAGCATGCCCAAGGCGGAGTTGCGATACAAATCTGGGGTCTCCTCCCGATTATCGTCGTCGACGTCGGATACAGATGATGATGACGCAAACTCCTCATCGCTGTTGTCCCCTGTAGGATCGGCTGGAAGAATGCTGGAGTGGCTCAGCTCTTTGACGGTACCTGTGAGGACCCGTAAGACGCGAAGGATGTACTTGATAGCCCGCTTAACACCCGGGTAGTCAAGACTGATCTCAGCGATAGAGGATGTGAGCTTCTCGACAAATCCTTTCTCGTACATCAATCGACGCATTTGCGCCTGTGAACGAGCTTGGTCAAAATCGGAGTTCCTCGGATTGGAGGTGTCCCTGTCTTTGTCGCCAATCATGTGGTTCATTAATTCAGCCAGGCACTGCATTCGGGAGTAACGAGTCTCAAAAGGCTCATCCGTGAACGGAGCTTTTTCGTAGGCCTTAAGTACGGTGTCCAAGACAAATTTTCGCACGAACAAGAGGTCGGGTTCGTCATCATAAGCAAACTTGTCAAGAGCGCGATCCAGATGTTTTTCGCTGGTCTTGGACACGAGTGCCACTAAGACCTTTTGGGTGAGTGTGGATGTTGCGGCTCTCTTTTTGGACATGATTGTGTCTGTCGTGCCGTTGAGGCTGCCTTGGCACAGGAGATCATAGATCAAGTAGTTCAGAATACTGGTGCGCGGCTTGATTGGTGTAGTTGTTGACAATGGCGGCGCACTGCGCTTGAAATTGATGAACTCGACCTTGGTTCGTGTATAGCTTTGTAGAAGCTCTGTCAGACAGTTGAGCAAGAAGCATCGGTAAACGAAGATGGGATGTTCTTCCGCCTTGAACACAGGCTTTGGCTGCTTCTTATCCTTCGCATTGTTGGCTGTTGACTCCTTCGTGATCGCATCCTCAGCATCCGTAAGCACTGTAGCTGATGATTCAGTATCGGCCGACGTCACAGTAGTGGATGGCTCTTTGTCATCAACTTCACGATAGTTGACTAGCTCGCACAATAGAAAATGAATTACACCATCAGGGTTTTCCACAATTGGTCGTTTGACGTCATGGTGTGTCTTAGGAGCGTCGGTCATTTCCTTATCCGCAGGTTCCGTTGAGGCTTTCAACGCTCCATCAATCAATGCACTGGCGTCAACAGCAGTTTCTTTGGCCTTGGGCATAACATGATCCTTGAAGGCTAGAGGTGATGACCGGTTGGAGGTGTCTCCAGATCCGCCCAGCCATCTCGAGAAACATAGCATCTCGTTTGTCACCTCTACAAACAAGTCGGGAGCGCGAAGAGCAAGAGGCGCCATGGCGCGCAGGTAGGTAGACACGTCGGCATGATGGCGTTGGTTGCGTGCTAGAGGAGGAAAGTCTGTTTGAATTTCCGCGCGCATAATCTGTTTCACGGTTTCCTCGTCTTCGATGACGTGTCGTAGAATGGTGATCATGTGAGCGGAGAGCCTCATTTGCTTGAGACCTTCAGAACCGGTGCCAGATAACTGTTTCGCCATCAGAAATAAACGTTGTAAATTCTTCTTCTCGCCGATAACTTTTGCGAAAGCACGTCTACGCGTCAGAATGACAAGTACTCGCAGAACTGCCGTTGCCAGCATTTCTTCCTTGCCTATGCGGGGAAGTAGATCCAGCAGCGAAACAAGTATCTTGCTCCGGTTCTCGTCGCCTACCAGCGCTGATCCGATCGTGAGCACAGGTTCCTCAACAGCATCATCGATGGTTTGGGGAGGCTTCCATTCAGCCGGAATAGGTCGCTCGTCGTGACAAAGGAGTACTTCCAAAACGAGAAGAATATAAGGAATCCATGGGGGCAGCTCGTCGATGGAAGATGTGAGAGGAACCTTCAAGAAACCCACGTACTCATCTACCTTATCGGCGAGGATTTCTGTATTTTGCCCAAAAAACTTTTCATCCTGAAGAAGCAAAGCAAGCAGATGGGCATATGCGGCTATACATTTTCCGTTCCGTCGTTTCTCCTCCTCATCAAGCGCCAACGAGGAAAGTGCAAAGGTCAGGGTGGAGGCAACCTCCTCTTGAGCATCCTGGTTTTGCTTCTTCAGAACAATCGCTGACACTAGATCAGAAACATCCATGGCAGTGTCCGGGTGGGTTCGAATGACATCCAGACATTGATCGATCAAATTCGTACGGATGTTCCAACGCAAGTTGTCTAAACGCTCCTTCAAAGTGGCAACGTCGGCCTCCAAGTTCTCTTCTGGAGACTCATTCTGTATGGTGGATATCGCCTCGGCAGCGCTGTTCGTTGATCTGAGGCTAATGTTATTGTTGTTGTCATCATCAAGGCTGTTGCTAATCTGCCGATCGACATACTCTATCAAGTCGTCAGCGGAAGGCAGGTCGCGCAATGTATCAAGATTCATGGGCTCTGTCTCAAGAGCGGCGGTTGCAGCAGCACTGCCTGACTCTTCTGCCTCATTTGATGCGTCTTCCTTCAGGGCCGAAAGGTCAGCATCCTCCGCTGGAATAGGATTGCGAGGCCCTGCGAGACCGTTCACGTGAGCCCGGCAATATTCAGCGACTTCATCGAGAGTTCCGTTGGCTCTATACATGGCTTCATGGACGAGTTCGTCGTCCCACCCCCCCCAGGCGAATTCACTCGCCATGGGACGGAAACGAGCCCACTTGAATCTAGCATCCTGGTAATTGAACAGATTGAACAGGAATTTGTCGTCGGTGGGAGCAGCATTGACTTCATGATCCGCCCCACAAACAATCTTGATAATGTCGAGGAGCCTCTTCACAGTTGAATCTGAAACTTTTTCGATGAAGCTGGAGTTCCACAGTTCCATGATTACTGGAAGAATCGCTGCGCGGAATTCGACGACGATTTGATGGGACACATTCGATCCGTTCTGTGTTCGATCTGCCTGCCTCTGTAGACTAAACTGACTGCAGGCTTCTGACAAGTACTTGCCATTCACCAGAACATGATACAAATCCAGCACCTTTTTCAGGCCAAAAGCGGCAACCTTGGCTCTGGAGGACTCGTCTTGGCCGGTATCCGCAGCACCTTTTACAGAGGAAGCGAAGACCTTGACCATGTCACTGAGTACGCTCATACCCCCTTGTTCCTTGAAGGCGAGAAGAACCGGCATAATGATTTGCACACTGGACCGGTCACTTTGTCGAGTGGAAGGATGGTCGATCAGCATCTCGTGAATAGTATGAAGCATGATGATCCAGTAGTGAAAGTCCTTCGAAGTTGGCGAAGGCGTAGTCACGGAGGGAGCCAGGTGAGAAAGAACGCTACTGGCCAGCGCCATAGCGATTTCCAGTTGCCTTGGTCGAGGGAAGGGGTCCAGCTGGTGAGGTTCTCGGCGGGGGAGCAGCGCTTTACCCAAAGCCTGGAAGAAGGGAAAGCATGTGGGAATCATGGGATGCAGCAGCGTCCGGAGAGTCTCGTAGTTCGTGTACCGAGCACTTGATCGTTCTTGTTCAGTTGGCAAAACAGGTGCAGATGCGTCAATGCCGTCATCAGCGCTCCAAGTGTTGCTGGTACCACCCAGTACATCCGAAATCGTCGCTTGTTCTTCTCTAGCTCCATCACGATTGTCTGTCGAGGCAGCCACTCCTGGGGCACCTTGTCTGTGCATAGACCAGTGCTGTGGGACTGCCAAAAGCTCGCCCGCTTCTTCTGCAAGGACACCGCGCAACAGCGGTCCGATAGACTTGACCAGTCTGAGGTAATAATCGTACACGTTGACGTGATAGAATTGCAGAGAATTAGATCTCGTTGTCGTAAAGCAGTCCGACAGTATTTTGATGAATGTCTGAGCATTCAACAAGGCTTTGACTTTCTGCGTCGCTGTGGACACACATTCGTGCAGTTCAAGATTGTCACCCTCGACGAGCAAGTCTGACGAGAGGAGGGCACCAAAGTATGGAGGAAGAGCTTCGGTTTTCGCCGCCAATGGCTGCAGAGTATCAATGTTGTTCTGTGCCCGACGCAAGAGAGAAGGCAACCCCCAAACCGGAGAATGTTCGATCAATTGAGTTACCACTTGGTTCAAGACCCTGGACGCGGCCGAGTCTCCAAAGGCTGCATCAAGGCTCGGGGATTCGCAGAGATCAAGAAGCAGCTCAATACCACCACGCTTGACGAAATTCGTTTTGAGGAATGTGTTGGATAAGTACCCCGTCAGGAAATTGGCCAAACTGTGAATATACGGTGTGAGTGACTGTGAGGGCACCACCTTCTGAGCTATCTTTTCTTCTTTGGCCGTTTCTCCTGCCTCTCCAATCTCGTCGGACATGTCAATATCCACTGTATCAGTACCTTTGTCCTTGCAGCCAGTGACTTCCTCTGTGGTCCCTTCTGCAACGTGTCCATTTGGATGAATGGTGGAAATGACTCCTTCGTGGGTGACTACATAGAGCCTGACTCCCCAGTCGGAGTTGATGCCCTTTTCGATACCGAGCCATCGCACTCGGGCCACCATGTCGATGACAGCATCGGAAATGGCCGTGCGAAGGGGAGGGTGGTGACGAGCAAGCTCATCGAAATTGGCACCGACGTTGCTCGCGATGTCCCGGTTCATCTCCATGCAGTTGACGTGTACCGGGCTCTCGAAAATTTCCAGGAAACTATCGAAAGCCTTGGAAGCGACAACCATTTTCATTCCCGTATTGTTCAAACAAATGGAATTTAGGACCTGAGGCACAATGTTCATAGCTTCTGATGATGCCAGAATACCTTGGGCGGGTTCATTTTGCCGTGTTCTTCGTATGTCTTCATCACTGGGAGGGTGAGGCTGATCATCATCAGCAACAACTGATACAGTTGCAGAACTGATAGACGATTCACCGTCGTTGTCGCCCTCCTGATGCTCTTCAGTCTGTTTAGCCTCTTCTCCCGCTCGTTGCTCTGGCAGTGTTCGTCCCGTAATCGCTTCGAGATAAGTCTTTATCATACCGGACTCAGAAATGGCAGCGAAACTGGTTGGGTCATTGTTGATGAAGTCGCTCAAGATGGTGACGGAATTTGTCCAAACTACTGATCCGAAACTGCGCTTGTTTGCTATAATCTCACGAAGGCTCTGCAGTAAATCGGATTTCTCGGCAAGATTCCGAAGCAAACGATCTGTGTTGCCACCATAGCTGTAAGCATTACTCATGATGTGGTGCACAAATTTCAGTAGCCATTTTAGTGTTTGCTGTTGGTAGTAAGGGATTTCATAGTCAACAGCAGCTGACTGTTGATCAGCATGCACACCGTGAGACGATTGCTGCGATCCCTGAGCCTCCGCAACCGTGTCTACCAAAAGCGTCGCGACAGCATCCAGGCCATTGGCGTTGAAAAAGGACGTAAATGCGTTCTGATAAGTCCAGATGAGTCCATCTAGAAATGCTAATACCATGGAATGATGTCGTTGGGCAACATGAGACCTGATGTTCAGAATTTCGACCAAGATACTCATAAGACCGGCGGAGACCATTTCGCTCCCGACGCGCGTGGACATGGAGAGGTGTAGCGTTAATGAAAATAAGTTGTTTCGCCAATCGTCTTCTTCCGTAGCATGATCACCTAAGTCGGCAGCATCGTCGACTTGCATACCTGCCACGGCCTTCCTGATAACGTAGAGCAGGATGCCATGATTAACGTTTGCATTCAGTGCGGACAAGACGTCCTGGCACTTGGGAGTGAAGCCAGCGATGGCTTCCAGCAGCGCCAGAGCAAAGGTCTGCAACCGGAGAGGGATACTGGCGTTGGGATCAGCGGCAGGGTGTATAAGCTCTGCGAGCTGGTATACGAGTTGATATCTTCTGGTCTCATCAACATCATGGCGAAGTACCTTCTCCACAAAATTTGAATCCGAGTGGATGTAGGCCAGATTTGTGATGGCGAGCAACCGAGTTGCCAACATCTGTTGCCGAGCCTCTATCGAATCAGCAAGTGCTTTGGCCACCCGGAGCCGATGGAACACCTCGTACTTTGCCGATTGCGGCATGTCGTCAGGGATTTGCCTTATGAGATCATAGATCGACGTGCTTCCAATGACCGATTTGGGCAGCTCGAATAACCTCTGTCCCGGCGTGGTCTGCTCATCTGCAATGGCCGGTGTTCGAGGAAGTATGGGTGAAGAGTCGTCCGGGTTCACGATTCGCACCCGAGGCGTGTTCTGCTGACTTCCAATCGTATGACTACGACGGAGGGGTGTTGGCGTTGATGGCTCAGACGAACGGCCAGGTTCGTTCGGCGCGTCGTTGCGGTCCGAGTCGTCTTGAGAATAGTAGAGCACCTTGATGTCACCCCAGCTTTGCCATCTTGTGTTGTCGCATGTGGCAATGGCAACCAAATCGTTGGCATGGGTCGTCGTCAAGTTCCTGCCACTGCTTCCGTAGACCTTCTCCTTGCCCTTGGTCGAGGCCGGGGTCGTGGAAGGCATCGAGTCGGCCAAATTAACAATGGGCGTCTTAACAAATGGCATGGCCAATTGAAGGACACGGTCGAGATCAATGTTATAATGGTTTGCCAATAGCGCGGAGCTGATTTGTCTCGACGGAGTGGCGATGCGCTTGACAGATGCTTGATACCTTTGAGCCAATTCGGAGCCGGCTTCAAGCGTGTGTATCAAGATGGACGATGATGTGCTATTGAGAAGATCATTGAGATGAGCACTACTCGCATAGATGCTCCGATTCCCGCAATGCTCCAGTAGCATACGGCTAAATCGTAGAACGGCCTCTATCAAGACTATGTCGCCGTCGTTGGGGAAGCCGAGCTCTGCTAGCTGGTGGTCATCCCACTGCGGCTCATTGCTGAATGGAGATTCTTCATCCATATTCTTGAGAACATCCAGAGCAAAATCCCGTTGTTGAGGACCATCTTTGAGATGGTACGTCTTGTTGAAATGTTCTAGAATGTCGTCGAATCGGTTCAGCAGTGGTATCCAGTGATATAAGTCGCCCCTTCCGAAAGGCCACCTGGATGGAAAAGACGCGAGATATTGTGGCAGCGAGGGTAGTTCGGTCGTGGATGCTGTTTCAACATAGCTCTTGAGCCAGGGAGACTGTTAAATATACGGGTCAGACGTCGTGTATTCAAGTTGAGAGATATTTTGATAGAAGTCGAGAGGCTTCCCCACACACCTGAGTTTCCTGATGCTTGGATTGCATCGTTTTCGTGATTTTGCCCATGGTGAAGTGTGGTGCGGCAGAGCCGCTGAGACAAAAGCAAGCTCCCCCTCCACTCCTATCGTGCTTGCTATAATTTTTATAAAGCTACCAGCCTAGATGGAGTGTCCGTGGCTGGACGGCTCCTGTGGTCTGACTTGGCAAGACCTAGCGTCTGAGAGTCTTGCAACTTTCTAGTGAGCCAGAGGATGTACTTTTTGATGCAAGAAAGAATGTAATACAGCGAAAACAGGTTGTGGGCTAACACAAAAATGGATGTCGAGGCGAGGCTCGTCGGTATATCCGACAGGCAGACCCACGGATGACTGATTCAATTTGTGTAAACGAGGGAAAAACAAGAGCGCTGCGTAGAGTGAAGCTGCAGGGGCAGTGAGTAGTTACGACGGTTTCTGAGGTGAGGTTTGACGCGGGATAGACTCGGCGAATCAAGCTTCAGAGAGCAAGCCCAAGGACGGGTGCAGACGTCCAGGAACTGCTTCTCCAAAGTGCCACGGAGTAAATTTGTTGGCGCAAGTACAGCGGCCACGCGAAGTCATGGGAGCTTACAACCGGATGGGAGTTGCCTCTCCGCGATGCAAGATGTGGTGGCGGATGATGTGATGTTGGGAGTGAAAAGATGGAGATTCTGGGACATACAAAAACGTCAGGTTCGGCACATAACAGGTGGTGGGGCCACTGCGTAATGGTCCACCCGCCGCCACGGGTTGTGATCACTGATCACTGATGGCGTTGAGACTCTGAGTCTCTGAGAAAGGCCAAATGTGGGGCTCCTCAAGCACTGCGAGTCTGCGACAGTAGAAGTGCGCCGTTCAGACTTCGTCGAGAGAAGGTGCTCTGCGTCGCTGGAAGTCATACAGTTAGATTTTTCATTCGATATTCGGAAGACACATTGACCGACACATTTTTGCGACGCTTTGTGGACTTGAAAGACACTTGGGCATCCGAAGCTGGAGATACCTCTACCTACCTAAGTTATGCCTCAGCCTAATGGTGAACCCTACCCTGAAGGCAAGGCTGAGAATAACCAGTGGCGTCATCGGCAGGTCGCACGCAGCTCGGCCTCGGTATGTCGAGTTTGTTACAAGCTCTACAGAGTACGGGAATAGCAAGAAAAGAAGCTGGCTGCAGAATGTTGTGGCAAGCAAACTACACTTGTATACAAGACAGACGAATTGGCAGACGGGTCTACATATATGATATGTGTGTACTGTACATATGTATGTACATATGTATGTAGCATAGGATAGCCTTCGCGCGCTCTACCCGTGCCGCTGCAATTATAAGTTAGTCGGCCATCTCGTTCGTGAGAATGAGCCAAAACACAGTCCATGATGGACTAAGTAAGGTTCGAGAATCGGGCGCTATTTCCGGGCCCTGGAGAGAGCTTAGAGACTGAATCCATGATATGTACATACATGAATCCATGATACGACTCACGAAAAGCCCACTTGCAAGTTGCTAGCCCTGAGGACTCAGGAGGAAGCGAGCGTACTAAAAAAGTAGCAACGGAAATGAAATTGTATGTATGTATGCAGGAATGCAGCAACCAATCAGCAGCGCGTGGTTTCGATACAGGAATGCATCATGCCAATGCCAGAAATGCGAACAATGCCGTCAATGCGCGTCTCCAGCAGGCTGGGATACCGATGAAGAAGCATGCTTGTATTTACCTGGGTAGGTCCGGATGCAGTGTCATGTGAAGAGCATCATCGAGCGTGCGTCGTGATATGTACATAGTCGTGGCCGAATGCCAGATACCTACATACCTATGATGCTCAAGCTCGCGCTGAACCCAATGTCTCGTCCGAGGTCTGTCTACGTCTATGACTTTGTTGCTTTTATTAGCCTTCCTCGTAAGTTGTCGCGTCTGGAGCTTCTGCACAACAGAGTTCATGCAACAAGGCTGGCGTCTCGACTGGCCTCCGCCACAAACAAAGCCCCCCTTCCCTTTATCATACAAACCCCTTGTGTACGACCCTCCGCTCCACAGAGCCGGCTTTTTGCGAAAGGGCACTCCAGAGTCCAGAGTCCAAAGGGGCACTCGAGGGAACACTTGAAAGTTGAAGGGCGCCGTTTGCCAACTCATCCACTGTTCGGTCGTCTGTTCTTATATTCTACCAAGTCATCTCTTCTGCCATTCTCTACACTTGCATTTTTGATCTCTCTTCTCCCATTCTCGGCTTGCGACGCTGTGCGGCGCAGCTCACCTCAGGCTTGTTTACTTTCGCCCATCATTTCTTGGCCGTCAAGTACTTACGGAGCAACATCAGCGTATCGTTGACTCCGTCTCCGTCTCCTCCAGGTTGCAACCCCTCCAGGCTCCGACCCTTGTCCTGGTCCGACCTGTATAGCCGTTGATTTGCTGCTGATGGCTGTGTGCTGAAGCACATCAGCTCTTCAATCTTGTGATTCGACAGGCGCTTCCCCCTTTTACACCTAATTTACGTGAGGCAAAATGTCGCTGCAGGGCGGCGACGGTGCCACGTCTGGCTTTCCCGAGGACGAGAAGTCGAGGCCATCCTCGACAGCCAGCTCAGCTCCAGATACTGTGCGTTCCATTTCTTTGCAGTGAATTCGTCCGGCCACGAGACATATTGAAAGCATGCGCTGATGTGCTGACTCGTTGCAGGGCGGTGAGCAGGACTCATTCGAAGACGCCATTGACAATGCAGCCGATATTGGAGACACACTTGATGCAAGATCCGTGCGATCGCTGACAAAGAGATCCGCCTCGTTCAACAAGAGCCCATCACCACAGCCCAAACCACCGGGCGAACCACAACCTGTACCACAGCCCGAGCACCAACCCCATCGAGACGAGAAAGACAACGACAAGGTTCAAGACAAAGACACAAAGACAGACAACCAGGACTCTGATAACGAGAGCCAAACTGTTCAAGGGTTCAGGTCCAAGTCGCGACAAAATTCCCCTCGAGCCTCTTCGCCCGTCTCAAACCGCATCTCAAGCACGTCGAATCTGGACAACGTGAATCTGGACGACGAGAATCCAACAGAAATAGATGGTACAGCCAATGCAAACGTTGCGAACAAAGAAGACGCGGACGTTGCTTACGCATTTTTAGTTCCCCCGAGCCCACCAGAAAAGGACGTGGCCACCAAGTCATTGTCATTGAGCAGCATCACGAATGCCCTCCCAGCTCTGCCTTGGTCTCCTCCAGCCGAGTCTCCGTCAAAGAGTCCTGTGCCGTCGACGAACACTGTTGTCTCTCCAACAAACCAGCATCCCGGCCCACCGACTCGAAAGCTCACGAGCCCTTTTTCCTGGTTGTCACGAAACTCCATCAGTAAAGACAAAGACTCGGGCTCTCCGCCGATCCAGACCACAGGACGCCGCAACACTGCCAGCTCAATCGCGACCTTGACAAGTAACCCAGAGATGATGCTCAGTAAGCTCGACGAGGAGTATGACGGGGTGAACAGGGCCAGTGGCTCGCAGCGGGATAGTCTCAAGAACAGATTCAAGGCCTTGCGGATGCGTGAAGAAACAGGTATTCAGTTGACATCTGGCGACGACGACGGTCAAGGTGATGCCCTCGGATTGGCCAGTCCCATCTCTGCGACGCTACCGGGTGACAAGATGCAACAGTCAACAGTGCCGAATACCAACCACGACTTAGCCCCTGGCACTGCTTCTGGTGTCAACGCTGGACCCTCGGCGATGCAGGAAAGCCATGTGGATTGGGATATCTGGCAATCTGTTGTCTATGAGGGCCCTGCAGCGGTAGCTCGTACCAGTCCGGAGGAGCTGAACAGAGCTATTGCGACAGGAATTCCCAACGCGATCCGAGGAGTCATTTGGCAAGTCCTTGCCCAGAGCAAAAATGAACACCTCGAGGCCCTGTACAAGGATCTTGTAGCTCGGGGAACCGACCAAGAAAAAAGAAACAGCGGCAGCACAACTATCAGCTCCATCAGCAATCATGGAGTCGCTACTAGCACTAATGGTAGCGTGAAGTCCTCTGCATCCTCGGTACACTCTAACCAGTCTATGGCCAATGGAAACACTTCGCCGAGAAGTGATAGGAGTCAGGAAGCGATTGCCAAGGCTCAGATTGCAGTCGCTGCTGAGAAAAAGAAGAGGCAAAAGGAAGATGCTGCCACAGTCCAAAAACTCGAGAAGCTCATTCGACGCGACCTCGGCGCTCGAACCAGCTTCTCTAAATACGCGGCAGCTGCTGGACTTCAAGATGGCTTATTTGGCGTCTGTAAAGCGTACGCGCTCTTCGACGACGGCGTCGGCTATGCGCAGGGCATGAACTTTTTAATCATGCCACTCTTGTTCAACATGCCAGAGGATGAAGCCTTCTGTTTACTGGTTCGACTGATGCACCAATACAAACTTCGCGATCTTTTTATCCAGGACATGCCTGGGCTTCACCTGCACCTGTATCAGTTTGAAAGACTCTTGGAAGACTTGGAGCCTGCCCTGTACTGTCATCTGCATCGACGAGGCATCTCATCTCATTTGTACGCCACGCAATGGTTTCTAACCCTCTTCGCCTACCGATTTCCCTTGCAACTGGTCCTCCGTATCTACGACTTGATTCTGTCAGAGGGTCTTTCTGCGATTTTGCGATTCGGCATCGCACTCATGCAGAAGAACGCGGCAACGTTATTGGCAATACAGGATATGCAACAGCTCACAATGTATCTAAAGGATAAGCTCTTTGATGTCTATATCGATAAAGACCCCAGCCAGGGCAGCATCTTAGAGAATGGCTTCTTCGGGAGCTCCAGCTCAAGCATGGACAAGGAGGTATATAGAGCAGACCAGCTTGTCCGAGACGCATGCGAAATTAAGATCACCCCCGAGACGCTCAAGGCATTTACTGCCGAGTGGGAGGAGAAGAGAAAGGCGGACAAAGACCGCGAGACCGAATTGCACGATCTCAGACAATCCAACCAAAGTCTCGCCGTTCAACTACGCAAGCTCGAAGTTCGTGTCCAAGCGGGTGATACGGAACAAGCAGCCCTCGCCACTGAGCTTGTACATACAAAAGTCGAGAACGAGGAGCTCCGTGATGAGAACGAGAGTCTCAAGGGCCAGGTCAAGGAGCTGAGGGTGGTGATTGAGAAACAGCCCGTCGAAATCGAAGAAGCTTGGAAGATGGAACGAGATGACTTGATGAAGCGCAACGCAAATGTACATGAGGAGAATCAGAGGGTGGAAAAGGAATTGGCTGATCTTGAGGAACAGCTGGTGCAGACCAAGATGCGTTATGCCGAGGTATGTGATGTGATCAAAGCGGAGAACATGCATTTAAAATCTTGGCCTCTGAACTCTAGAAATTTCCAACTAACATTTTGTCTCTTCTTCAGATTGACTCTCAGCACGAAGAGCTGAAACGGAAATGGGCGGACCTGAAGCGCCAATTTGCCTGATTATAAGACAGTACATCCTGTCATGGAGATCTTGCATCAGACGATAAGCTTTGGTCGGATTGTAAAGGCAATTCATCGCTGCGAGGTGTTCTATGCGCTTCAAGCCCCAACACTCGACGTGTTTCGATTCTCAACGTCTCGTCTTCTCACAACGTCATCGCTTAGCGAGTTGGTCCTGGCTGTTTCTGGGAAAAGGTCGAACAGCAACAAGCAAGATTCAGAAAAGAGCGAGGAAAAGAAGAAAGGAGAGAGGAGGGGATGAGCAAACCAGAAGGGCGCGACTTACATGGCTAAGGAGCTACTCGGTTTTTCAGTGCATAGACGTGATAACAGCAGTAGGATAAATGTGAATATGAGCAAAGACAAATACAATAAATACACACATCATTAGGGCATGACAGAAGAGATTCGCTGCGTAGGTTCTGTTTTATGAGATAATCATGACATGGCTAACTCCGACTACGGGGCCTTGCAAGATGGTCATAAACTTGAGAGGTAATCGGCTCTGGAACGCAGTAACTTGCTGGCACCAACACACCAATAAATCGCATGTGAGAAGTGGGATGAGATTCTTACCAGTGGATTGTTTGCATTCAAGGAAAAAGAGGTTGAGGTCTTCACGCTGTACTGTCTTTTGTCCATTTCATGGGAGATGTTTTGGTTACAATTTGTCAGCAGTACAAAAGAAAAGTGTTGAAGAAGGGGAGGTTTACGGAAAAGGGAGAAAGGGGTTAATGATGGATGGGCGCTGTTGGGCAAGCGGATGATGAGGCAGAGAGGATGTTGGATGGGAGACATCACAATCGTCATGGCACGTTTGCGGCGAAAAGTTATGTCTTATTTCGTCTTTTTTTTTGCCCTTGTTTTATATTTTGAATTCCTTCCGCACACCCTATAGACAAGTCGAAGTCCATGGCTTTTGTAAGTGAAAGACTCTTTCAGAAATGTCCCCTGATATACCCCCGAAAGACCTTTCGCCCTGCCCTCAAAGACGAGGTAGATGATTCATGAATAGGGCAAGACAGGCGTATGAAAAACGACAACCCAATAAAACACGTCTACTTGTGGAGCTTGCGCTGGTAGAAAGCGAGCTCCTCACCCTCCAAGATATATCCGTCGCAGCGACCGGACTGGCCGGGACGGCTGGAGATGATGGCGTACAGACGACCGGCCTCGAACTGCTTCTCAACAACAGGGTCGACCTTGCCAGCGGCAGCGAAGCGCTCGGCCTGCTTCTTCTCGACGGCCTTGCTCTTCTTAACCTCCTCCTCGGCCTTGCCCTCCTTGGCAGCCTGGGCCTTCTGGCGTCTACGGCCAATGGGCTGGCCGTAGTGGGCCTCGTACCACTGACGGAAGGGAGCGGCGTCGATCTGGACGACGGCGCTTCGGGTCAGGGTGTTGGTTCGGACAAGCTCGTTGTTCGAAGGGTGGTAGGCGACAGCAATGACACGCGTCTTGCGGGTACAGCCCTCGGAGGCCCAGGCGAAGTTGCCCGAATCGAGACGCAGAGCACGGTACTTGTGGTTACCGCCGCGGGTACGGACGGTATGCACACGCTTGGCACCAATACGGGTGTTGGCACCCTGGCGACCAGCTTCGAAAGCGCGCTTCTTCCCTGTTGGAATAGGTCAGAACGCATGATTATTTTCAAAGGTGTAAAAAACGAAACCTTTGAAAGTCTCATACGGGCTTTCGAGGGTATGTGTATAGAATTCGAGGAAAGAACAAAGGTTGTATCTCAGTCATTACGCACTGTAGTAGGCGCGCTTGGCACCTGAAGCGGAGCGCTTGTGGCGAGAATCACGCGAGATACCCATGATTGCGACTAATTAGAAGAACCAAGACGAGGTTAGCGATCAACGCCAATAACGTGTAGGTGATGAGGAGCAAGAGCGTAGCAAGTAAAGGTCTCTTGAAGAGAAAGAAAAAAAGATGGAGAGAGACGGAGAGATCCAGGAGCCGAGTCTGAGAAGAGTGAACCCTTCCCCTTCTGAGACGAATGTGCTACAGTTTTCGTTCCTGACGCTCCGAGATTCGAATGATCGCCCACCGCGCTTTCAAAATCGACCACGAAGAAAGCCAATCGTTTCCAATCTCCTTCTCTCTCTCTTGCTCTTCAGTCGACTTAGCATGTTCGCGTTGAGGTCTTACCTGATGGTTATGCTGGACCAAGCAATCAAATTGTCGACGGATGTGGGACGTGAGGCAAGACAGAACTTTTTTTTCGCATATCAGAAATTGTGGTTTGTGGGTTTGCCATTAGCCTCAAGGTCACGTGCCAACCATGGGCTTTGCCTTGTGAGTTGTGACTCGTGAGTTCGATCCATGGTGTGGGGCTACAGCCCGCAGGTACATAACGCCGCAACGCGTCGCCCTCTTCATCACAAGTTGAAGTAGGCATGTACCTACTATGTACTAGGTACTATACCTACGTTCACTACAACGTACCTTCAAAGACTTTGTCGATTTATCAGAGTCGACAGTCAAGTCTGACGGGACGTGAATGGACTGAAAGCTGCCAATGGTAACCATTACCAAGCGTTCCTTGTGGCACATTTGCGGAAAATTGTAGAAAACGATTTGTCTTGTTTCGTCGTTCTTTCTGTACCCTCTATCGGAGTCTGGCATATCCTTTTTTACATCCATCCGCACTTACCTACTGTACACAAGCCGATGCATGTGGCCCTTTTGACTTAAAAGGGGCCCTCTGAATTTCTCAGGGATGCCCCTTGACAGCGAAATCCCTCCCATTGTATCCCATATATGTCCTAAAAAACGAACGATGGAAAATATTACAACACCATCATATGTATGTGTAGGTATGTATGTAAAGAAAGGACATCACGGTTCAGACGAAACACAATAGATGGTACCACCCGCCAACCAAACATGGACACGGTTGTCTTATTAGTACATATCAGTGGTATCCAGGTCATATTGCCGCGTAAGCTGCACGAGTCAGAGTACCATGAATCTTGCCACGTTAAAAAACTTGACTTGTGGCACAAGCAAAAAGGGGGAGACCTATTTGAGGAAAGATTATGTAGTCATAAGCAAATGGACCAGCTGTTTGAAGTTTTGTGAGATATCATTCGTCATTAATCATTAAAGTCTGGTATGCTAATATACATTACTCGCCGAAGCGATTGGTATGGCGCCACCCTGCCTGCCACTTGCTTGCTGCCATCCAACAAGTTACGATGGCGAACCTAGCATGGGCACTCCAGCCAGCGTACCATGGAGTTTTCACTTGGAGCATTCGTTTTGGTGGAAGTATTAAGTAACAGAAAACGCTCACTTGTGGAGCTTACGCTGGTAGAAAGCGAGCTCCTCACCCTCCAAGATATATCCGTCGCAGCGACCGGACTGGCCGGGACGGCTGGAGATGATGGCGTACAGACGACCGGCCTCGAATTGCTTCTCAACAACAGGGTCGACCTTGCCAGCGGCGGCGAAGCGCTCGGCCTGCTTCTTCTCGACGGCCTTGCTCTTCTTAACCTCCTCCTCGGCCTTGCCCTCCTTGGCAGCCTGGGCCTTCTGGCGTCTACGGCCAATGGGCTGGCCGTAGTGGGCCTCGTACCACTGACGGAAGGGAGCGGCGTCGATCTGGACGACGGCGCTTCGGGTCAGGGTGTTGGTTCGGACAAGCTCGTTGTTCGAAGGGTGGTAGGCGACAGCAATGACACGCGTCTTGCGGGTACAGCCCTCGGAGGCCCAGGCGAAGTTGCCTGAGTCGAGACGCAGAGCACGGTACTTGTGGTTACCGCCGCGGGTACGGACGGTATGCACACGCTTGGCACCAATACGGGTGTTGGCACCCTGGCGACCAGCTTCGAAAGCGCGCTTCTTCCCTGTTGAAATAGGTCAGAACGCATGGTTCTTGTCAAAGGTATAAACAAATAGACCTTTGAAAGTCTCATACGGGCTTTCGAGGGTGTATATATGAAACTCGAGGAAAAGGGATCGTATCGCAGATTATTACGCACTGTAGTAGGCTCGCTTGGCACCTGAGGCGGAGCGTTTGTGTCGAGAATCACGCGAGATACCCATGTTTGCGGTGACTAATTGTGGAAGCAAAAATATATTAGCGGGGGACGGCACATATTGGAGGTGAGGAAAGCAACGGCGCAACAAGAAAGCGTCTCTCGTGAATGAGAGAGGCAAGGATTGAGAGGTCGAGTCTGAGAGTTGCGACTTGTTTTCAGTTCTGACATACGAGGTTCGAATGAACGTCGCGCGCGGGAAATTCGAAGTTGCAAGTCGTGACAGCAAGACCCTTCGTTCTCAATCCCCTACTCTCTCCGTCGCTTTGATAGACTTGATCGTGTTGAGTTTTCACCTGATGATTACTTACTCCGTGTGCGGCAACGAGTGCGGGAAAGAAGTGATTATTGATGTGAAGTCGTGGTTTAGGGGTTTGTCGACGGCGGATGCGGGAAGAGTTGTATCTTGCACTGCGGTCGCCAGTCTTACATTTTGTTGGGGTCAAAATTTGTGTTGTGGCCCGTATCACGTGCCGAAGTACGGAGTACCTACCTACCTAGGTAGGTACCTAAGTAGAGCGGAACAATACTGTACCCACTACCGGGCCCAAGGGATTGACTTCAGGTCACGTGCCACAGACTTCTGCAATTGTTCTGAAGTTCTGAACGTTCTGAAGTTAGCCAGCTCTGGTGGATTCGCTCCCCAGATGCAGTTCTCTTTGACATTTATGTACAGAGCAACAGTGCTCGTTTCATCACCAGTGACGACTCGTTCGTATAAGTAAAGCTGAACATGCCTCGGTGCATTCTGATTTCAATCGACCATGATTTATTAGGCAAAACAGAAGAAATCGTGCGGCGACGCGTAGCGGAGGCGCACATTTCGTGTTTGTAGTTTCCATCATAGTCAGGAAGAGCGAGACGTGAAGAAAAGCGCGCTTAGCAAATGGTTAATAGCTATGTACCTCATGTTTCACTGATACAGACACATACTTTTTCTCCCGTCTTTTGACCGTCCCTCTCGCTCTTTCTTTCGCGGTACGTCCTTTCTGCCTTGTGCTGCCAATAATTATATCCAAATAATGATGATCCAATATCCATGATAACGTAGAGATGCTTTCGAAACGTGATAAAAATTATAGCAATAGTGATAGCAAACGTGATGGTAGAACTTCTTTCCAGTTTCCATTCGAATATGAGCGTCGAAGCGAAATTATCCAGCCAGCCCTTTTGTAAGCACCGGCTTCAACCCAAGTCAATCATCTAGTTCCTCTTCCATGGCTTGTATCGATTCGAGCAAGTAGTACGGCACGTCGCATTCTGTGAGAGGCGGCTCGTATGAGAAGAGGTCGGACTGCTCAGCAAAGTCACTCGTAGGATGAATAAAGCGACTGTCGATCTTCACGCTCTTCGTTTGCCATGGGGCTTTGTAACCCTCCGATACGATGCCCATGGGTAGAGTGCTGATTCCAAGCCTTGGTAATGGAAGACGCCGTCCATGCTTCAGTGATCGCTTATCTCCCTCGTCTTTGAACTCGGGCATCGACGGCCATGGCACCCATTGAGTCTCTTCTTGTGAAATGTGCTCGGCGAAACAACTTGGAACTGCGAATACTGGCGATAGCGTGTCCTTGAATCGCTTTCCGAGAAGGAAAGGAACGAGCCTTGTGGCTTTCTCGCCAGATGTCTTAGACCGTGCTCGTCTACTCTCCAAGGTTGCGATGCGCCAGCCCACCTCCCGGGACAGTCGTCTCTTCTTTATGTCTGCTATTTCCGCGCGAAAAGCGGTCAATTCGGCTGGACTTTGCGGCACAAATGGAGACTTGTTGGCGCTCAGGTGGAAGAGATTTGTTATCAACTTCTGAAACGTCATGCGCTCCTTGCTCGTCTGGCTCATCCATCGCTTAGATTGCGACCATGACCCTGGCTCGGTCACGATTCTTGCAGAGCTGGCGGGGACTGGCGTCTGGAGAGTACTGGAGGCGCGTTTGTTCGCTGGAGGTATTGAGGATGTGCTTGAACTTGAAGCATTTTCCGCGTCGGGAACGAACCACCGCAGTGACGGACCTCGGCTTGTACTGAGCGCTTGTGCATCTTGCCGCGAGCGTACATAGGCAGGTATGCAAGGGTCAGATCTACGCTGTCCCCGCGTCCTTGGACTCGAGGCCCTGGATTTCAATGTTTTGGGTTCGTCCTTGGTCAAGAAATGCAGATTAGGCAGACATGGAAGAGGCTTGGGGTCCGTGGGTTCAATCGCAATTGGACTCTTGAAGGTTCTCTAACAAGCATAGTGTTAGCTTATCGCTTGACTATAATGATGTTTCAGATCATCTGCCAGGGGAGAAAAGAGTGACTCTTACAAATGCTGAACCATCTTGGTCTGCTATTGACGGATCACTGTCGTTCCGACTCAGCCCCGTGGGCTCATTGGAAGACTGTATGGAAGATGTGACAGCCCCTAACTCCATCAATCGGTGTGCCTCAGTCGGTAGCAAAGTCGACTGTTCGAGACTGGTCTGGTGGTAGATATTGCTACATGTATCAGTCGTGCGCAAATGCGAAAGATGCTGCAAGCCATAGGAGGCATCATAGATCGAGGGTTCTTTCGAATACGGCGAGACTGATAATGGTAAGGTATCAGAATTTGGCACGTTTGGCGATGAAGGGGCCTTGGTAATCAAAGGCAGGGTGCCATCGGACCAACGAGGGGAAGAAGTTGCCAAAGCCGGTGATACTTCAGATCTCGGTGATGACGAAAGCATTTCAACACTCAAGTCAGAGGGTTTTCGACAGTCATGATGACCGGCAAATCGTGTTGAGCCAAGAACAGAAGCTGGTTCTCCACGAGTCTTGCTTAAAGGTCTGCCAATTGCGCATCGTCTGACATCAGAGCGATTGTACGCCAGAGGCTTGAAACAAGAAACGGAGGATTCGAGTTCTCTCTGCTTGGTGGTGGCCCCGTCCTTGCCTTGCGTGAATCGCTTTGGCAGACGATCCTGTATCGTTTGTCTGCAGGGAGCAAGCTTCTTTTCTGAGGGCCTTTCTATCACAACTTCGGTGCTCTCAGTGCCAGCAGACGGCAGTCCGCTCATGTGGGCAGAGAGCGAGTTCATCGGGAGGACAGACGACGGCTCATTAAGATGCTGCCGAAACGTACCACAATCCTGTTCTGACACAAGGACTTGGTTGTACCAAGGGTGCACACTCCAAACTTGGTATGGTCCAAGTTGAAGGTCACGAGAAAGAGCTAGTAGATCTTCTTCCATATCGTACGGGAGGGGCTGGAACGCACGATGTGTTTCATCTGATTCTGGCATCATGAAGCGGATACCTGCATGGCTAGATGGGCCAGCATTTTCTTCCAACGTGGTCGCAGATGATGAAGCTTCCACATCCTCCATATGCTGAGTCGAAGGAGGCATCATTTCGTTGGCGCAGGAATTGATGTCTGGAAATTCGTTGTCGGTTGATGTTGATATGCAAGTGATGAGGGGAAGGAAAAATGAGATGCAGTTGGTTGAGCTGAAGTCGGACAACAAGAGGCAGAAGAGTAGGAGCAGTACATTTATCTATACTGTGTCTTTCCCTAGGCCATTCAATGCAGATTTTGGAACAAGAATCGTTGTTGATGTCTGTTCTTTCTATAACGAGGCTGCCCAAGACTTGTTGTGTTGCTTGGAGCAATGATGCTTCGCGAGGACCCAAGGGTATCTTGACTTTGGACACGGCGGTGGCAGACTCCCTATATAGAGAACACTTGAAGAATCGAACGCGACGAGAAACATGGCGACCTGCGAACAGCCGGATAAGAACAGAGAGCTGTTCTGGTGAGGCAGATCAGACTAGGCAGTAAGCTATAATCTTGGGTCGGGCTCCATGTGTTGGCACGCAACAAGCGGCTGCGAGAGCGACTACGAGTCAAAGGCGATGACGGTTGATTCTAAGATCAAGTGATGCTAGAGATATCGAAAAAAATGCAAAACACAAATTCCTCGGCAACACCTTCGACAAAGAACGGCCACCAGCCCGCCTATCTGCCACCGGGCTGTCGGCTGGCACAGTCGTTCGTCGCAGGTGAATCAGGAGTCAGATTTCGGGCACTGAGCACCGGTGTACATTATGGTCCGTGTTGTCCGCATTGTCCGCGCTGTCCGTGTTGTCCACGTTATCCATGTTTGGCGGAGGACCGGCCACCTTGAAACGCAGATGGCAAACAAGCAAGTCACTGCAGGACAGAGGGACAATTCATCGCGAACAGCAACAGGGCGCACACGCGACACCTGGATTTCTCCATATCTTGATGTAACTGGGTTACAGCCTAAATGTCAACACGTTAGTCGTGGTCAGGTAAGATGACTGTTGGGCCGGTATTGCCATGCAGCTTGGCAAAAGCTATGTATGTTGCTTAGTCTAGAGATGTCCTCCAGGAGTTTGCAGTAACAAGTGACGCGAAGAGCCGTGGCAGAAGGCGTGTAGGTATTTGGGCAGATGGAAGCAACCGGTCAACTCAGATGGATGGAGGGAGACATCATTGATCAACATTCAGTGTGCGGGTTTGTTGAAGCTTTAAAATGGTACCCCACCCGGGTGCATAGGTACATATATATATACATTAGAGATACCTAGATATATGCCTGTTTCGAATGCGTAAGATAGTACTCTGTAGGTACCTCGAGGCTGCATCTTAGGTAGACACATACCGGAGCTAAAGATGACGAGCGTCGGGAATTGGCCAGACTCGGGATTATTCGAGCCATCAGCTTTGCAACAGCGCCAGGATCGTGATTGTCACTCCATCGTCCGCCAGTCTCTGAACTCGAATCAGAGTTCCCTCCGTCGTCTGTCCACAATGGCTAATACGACAATCAAAGTCACAAATCGCTGTATGCTCATGTCAACCTCCTTTTCCAAGTCGCACATGCTACGCGAAACTCAGTCTCCTAGCGGATAAGCCAAAGCCTAACTTACTAACGTTCGAGATGCACAGCGCCGAAGCAGCCCATCAAGAGGCTTCCCGCTTCCGTGGATCTGTCTGAGGACGCTACGATCGGAGATCTCAAGGTGCTGATTGCCAAGGAGGCCAAAATTGGCGACTTCAACCGCATCGGAATTTTCGATCCCTCAACAAAGAAGACGCTGAAGAACCGCAAGGCCAAGATTGCAGACGTGCCCAATGTCCTTGCTGCGAAAGAGGTTCTTGTCAAAGACCTTGGTTAGTATTCTCAACTTTATCAGTGGCAATTTCACAGTCCACAGTTCCACAGTCTACAAACTAACGAAGTTGAGTTTGAAGGCCCCCAAATTGCTTGGAGGACTGTTTTTGTCATCGAGTATCTCGGACCTATCCTTCTTCACGCCGCCGTTGTAGCCGCACGACCATATCTTTACAAAGATGGAACCAATTCCATGACTTCGACCCAATTGCTCAGCTTTGGCATGATTGTCGCACACTTTATCAAGCGGGAGCTGGAGACACTTTTTGTGCACAAATTCTCTGCCAACACGATGCCCGTCTTCAACATCTTCAAGAACAGCTTCTTTTACTGGGCTATTTCCGGCCTGCTCTGCGCGATGTCGATTTATAGTCCCAGGTCGTTGGCTGCTCGCGCGGAACAACCGCTGATCGATCTCGTCGGACTGTCTCTCTACCTGTTCAGCGAAACCGGTAACGCACTGGTCCATTTGTACCTGTCTTCTCTCCGATCCCCTGGGGGGACGGAGCGCAAGATCCCCTCGGGCTATGGATTTTCGCTTGTCACTTGCCCAAACTATATGTACGAGATCTTGGCGTGGGCTGGCATCATTATTGTCTCCCGGGACTGGTCAGTCGCGCTGTTCATCTCCATTGGCGCTGCTCAGATGTACATGTGGGCCAAGGGCAAAGAAATGGCCTATCGCAAAGAGTTCCCTGACAAGTACAAGAAGAAGCGATATGGCATCTTGCCTGGGCTTCTGTAAATGGGTTTACAAAGCACATGGGGAATGGAGAATCGTGGCTCACTATGATATGAACACGGGAAAAGGAGCATTTTTACAGACGAAGTCAAAAGACAAGCATCTGCGGATGCTGCGTACAATTAGTTGGAGAAGACTTGAACGCAGAAAAAGACTGTATGAAGAATGCCACGGGTAAAGGATTAAATTCTGTCGCTCATTATCTAATAATATCAAACCATCTCGCCGTGATTCTCTGCACATTAATCCAGGCCAGGACGAGGGTACAAAAGGGACGAAAGACAAGTAGCACACGCCATCAATGTATTCCCAATAATGTCAAAAAAAAACCCCCCAAGCTCGTTTCGTATCATTATCATCATGACATATGTACACTCAAAGTTTCAATTTTGTGGACGCATCAAACAAGGCCATGTGAAACAAGACGTGCCAAGGCAAAGCCAGAACAGACAAAAACAACCATCGAGACTCAAAAGATGGCCACATCACACTCGCAACGTCATGTCCCCTATGCTCACACCTGACCATCGTGTTTCCCCTCACTCGGTCAAGAAGCTCACCTGTTTCTGAACATCGAACTCTGCAGTGCCCAGGAGTAGCACCGCTGTCCCTATCCCAGTCCCCATTCCTAGGATTTGCCTGAATAGAGTTGGGCTCCGGCAAAACCCTCATTGCGGGCATCAGACCACGACGCACTCCTCACCACCTCCGTCCGAGTCTGTGGCCGTCGCCGTAGTCATCATCACGTCCAGATGCCTATTCTGCCGCGATGATACCGCAGAGTCCCTGTCCCTGCCAACGTCCAGCGTCGTCCCGTTCCGTCCATTATGCAGATTCTTTCCCAGATCGTCCAGGCCTTCCATGACCTCTTCCCTACTCCTCCTCCGCAGGGACCCATTGCCATTGCCATTGCCATTGCCATTACCATTACTGTTACCATTACTGTTACCAAGCTGATTCTGTTCCTGTCCTCCATCTTCATCATCGCCATCATCATCACCATCACTCCACCCACCCTCAGTACAGCTGCCTCTCCCTCTCCCGCTCCCACTCCCACTCTCGCTCCCACTCCCCTCCTCATCCCCCCCATTCGCCAACCGAATCGTCTCCTCCAGCACCAAAAACCCCCTCTCCAACAACTCCGCCCAGTTCTGCACATCCCCCACCTCCTTGACCTTCCGCGCCGCTTGGTCAGCCTCCCGCGCCAACTTCTCCCGCTCCTGGCGCAACATGTCCGTCGCGCGAACCACATCCCCCTCTTGCTTATCCAGAACCATGGCGTTGCTGTGTAAAAGACTTGCCCGGGACTGGAGTGCCGAGTCGAGGAGGTTGCCCATGGAGGCTACGACGGCGGTGCGCGCTTCGGCGACGAAGTGCTGCGTGGACGGGGAGGGGGGCGTTGGGGGTTGTGGTGGGGACGAGGCGTGGGCGTAGGCGTAGGAGGGCTGCGCGGAGGAGGAGAAGGGCCTGGAGAGTGAGGGGGGAGACGGTGGATAGGCGGCCATTGAGGAAGAGATGGAGGATGCGGATGAAGAAGACGAGGATGAGTAGGGCGGGTAGGGTGGATAGGATGAGGAGAAGAGCTGGGGGGCTGGCATGCGGAGGTAATCCATGTCTTCTTCTCGTTGTTGTGCTTGATTCATCTTTTTTATTGTTGACGACGGGGATGATGATGATGATGATGATGATGATGATGATGATGATAATGGCGATGGTCATTGGTGATGACTACGCTGAATCTGATTGATGAAGGTGATGATGGGCGAAGGTGTAGATTTTTTTAGTCTCAAAGAACGGGTCAGGCCGTGTAGCTTCATCGATTGGCCCCAAGCCAAGAGAAAAGGGTGGCACACTGACACTGGCTCAACCCAACCGCACCCGATAAGAAGCCCATCCATTCGCATAGCATAGGCAGCCAGCCCTTCATTGTTGCGGAATGACGAACGAGAAGCTTGTGGCGGGGTAAAACCATCATCAATGATCACCATCACATCAACTGTCCCACACCAAATGACACATCACGCCAACCTCGGGCAATACTGCAATGGAGAGTCAGGGCACGCTTGATCAAAGTTGTGCTTAAATGAAGTCAATTCGCGGCGCATAAGAACCCACTTATCACATTATCATTCCGGGAAATAAAATCATAGAAAAAACAATACTGTCCTGTAGGCTGTCCGTCTCTTTCCCATGCGTACTGATATCGCTCCCAGTAAACAGTATATCTGTGTCGTTCCCCCGCCTTCCTTTGCCCTTTCCATGAATTGCGCAAGACCACCTCTCAGGCTCACAATGCTGAAAATCAAATAAGATGCGCTCTGTACGCCAGGTCCATTCAGAACGCTGCCAACCACTCAGTCTGAAACTCTGATATATTACTTCTCATAAAGAAAAGTACCGAGACGAAATTGAAGCGGTAAGGGAATGAGAGAAACAGAAACTAAAAAGGGAAACACATAGAGGACTAGTTCTAGATAAACTTGTCTCACTTCATGAGATCATCGCAATCAACATTTCTGGTCATTGGTTTGATGTTCCATAACGCCGGGCTATGCAAGACACACGCCAAAAGAGATACAAAAAAAAAATAAGAAAGAAGAAGAGAAACAATGGCACGGCATGATGCACGTCGATAGAAGAAAAGAAAGATGCCTTGACGTGCTTGTGTCGTTTGGAATCATGGTGAAATACAATTCCCAGTAGTAGTCTGCACTACCCAGGCAGCTACATGGAAGATCCTGCTTCTTGCTGACGAAGCAATTTTCGGGGTTGCGCTCGCTAGATTGCAGTTCGACTCGCATTTCGACTCGCATTTCGGCTTGCATTTCGACTTGCATTTCGACTGTCATGCATTCGTGCCAAGCCGAGCCCTGTCTTTGGGCTGAAAGACGACGACGCGGTGTTGCCATCTGACGACGACATGGAGGAGATGGATGACAATGAGTTGAACCCGACATGACCCCTGTAAGATGTTCTGTTTCGAGACATGGAAATACCCGGATTGGCTATGAGCGCATCCGCACGGTCAAAGACATTGCCATGGAAAGCCGCTGCAAAGGAAGCGCTGTGAGGCGTCGTTGAAACAGTGGCTTGCAGGGCTGGACCAAGAGCAGCGCTCTGAGGTGTGATGGGTGTTTGTGAAAAAGATCCACTATTTGACGAGGAGTGACTGAAGCTGCTGTCGAGACCAGACGACGGCAGCAAGTGATGCCAGGGGGATTGCACCATGGCGAGACCTGTCTGCTTCATGCTCCATTGCACCGGTCTGAGGCGCGTCGGAGTATCAGAGGGAATGCTCGCTCTGTTGATGGACATTTTGATGCCATGAACAAACGAGGTCCAAGACTGCACAAAATTGTGACACAGTGTCCAGAAAGCGGGCTGTGACCGTACGCTGGGGTCCTTCAGATCGATCGTCGCTAACGTGTTTCTCATGCCTTCGGCCTGTTTAATGGCGTTTCCACAGACAGAAATCAAGCTCTTCCAGTCCTGCGCATGGGCAAGTGGTACACGCTGCTGCATAGCCGATCGTAAGCAACCTTGAAGCTGAACTAGGTAATTCGGTAGAGTGCGAAGAACGGCATCAGTCGATTTCTTGACAGAGACGACAATCCTCTCGAATCGAACGTCCTCACCCGTGGGGTCCACTGCTTGGTCTCGGGTGCCAGAGGAGGAACTCGAACCACCAGATCGTGGGGTTGCTGAGGCGAGTTTGGCCGTCAGGTACTGTCCGTTGGAGTAGTGCGCCGGTATATCGGTTGCCACACGAAGGCTGGTGGAGTTGTGAGCGAGTGAACCATGTTTGCCGCGCATTTTCCCCGTCCTATCTGCTGTATTTGGGGTCGCGAAAGACTCTCGTTGGTAAGGTTTCATGGTTTCGTTCGTGTCAGGCGGGCCTCTAGTCCAGCGTGGAGATTGCGGTTTTAACGCAGTCATAGATGCCAAGGTAACACGGAGTTCCATGACACTGTTGTAAAGCAACATCAGGAGCGTACGAATATATCGGGCGTCTCCATTATTGACAAAAGTATCAATATTGTCAGCCAAGAGTGTGCAGACATGGCCATAGGCGCTCACGAGCGTTTGGCATGCACGATAAACGTTCTCATTCTCCCGCATAGAATGTCCATCATGCTTCAGTAACGCTGTATCGTGCCTTTGAATCTCCTGTTCTAGCTCTTCCACATGGGAATTAGTATTGTAAAAGACTATCTCCAAGCTTGACCGTTTGGCAGATCCATCGCTTGTCAACGTCATCAGAATTTGTATCATAGGATGAATCTGGAAAATCGAATACAGGATCCCCTTAGCAGCTTCAATGACTGGATCGACTACTTGGGACTCCCGTCGGCGCTCTGGAAGAACCGATAGCCGGCGGACATAGATCGGACGCTGGAGATACTGTTCGCTTGGCGTTGTCGGGCTCTTGACGCCAGGAGGAGCACCTTGCATGGCAGAGCCGTGGCTCAATCCACGATAATGGCTAAAACGATTATTCGCATGGGTTTCGTCTAATGTGCCAAGCTCAGACGTCTTTCTAGACACGATTCCCATGCGTCGACTACGGCCATTCGGGCCGCGGTCCGCTCGCAGTAAACTCTCAGAATTGCTGCGGAGTCTTTCATTGACGCTGCCAATTGTCAGAGGCATGACGCCAGGGCGACGACTTGCTGTGTTTTGCTGTGAGAGGCCGCGGTAATGCGATCTGTTCGGAATCGGGGGTGGTCGGTGACCACCACTGGGAGACCGCTTATCTGGTAAGTCGGTCCCGTTCACTTTGATGGGAAACCTTCCGCTGGCGGCACGTCTTAGGGGGAACCGTTGCGGCTCAACACCACCCTCACTTGAGTCATCTCCTGTGTTGTCACCCTCCATGCGTCCTGTGATGGCAACATGCCGTAGGTATTTCTTGATCGTTGATGTGAGAGCGACCTCGGCGACTTCGGTATCTTTTATGGTGCCGGCATTTGGCGGACTTCCAGCTGGCAGTTTAATGGCGTCTCTTGGTGGGAAGCTGATTGGGTTGCCATCAAGTTTGAGTACTTGGAGAGAACCCATGTCGGCAAGACACAAGGGCAGTTCGCGAATATGGTTCCTTGGCACTGATAGAACCTTGAGGGATGTTAATTTCGAAATGGCAGGCGGTAGATTTCGTAGAAAATTTCGGCCGAGGTCGAGAATTTCGAGTGATTTCAAATCACACAGCTATGCAAAGCGTTAGACTAGGGATCCAACGGGACGCAAAGTGCCGTTCTTCCTCTTACTGGCAGGGGGAAGTCTATCATCTGATTGCCTCTGATGTTAAGATATCGCAGTGATGTACACTCAGAGAATTTCACCGGTAAGCTTGTTAGAAGATTGTGTGACAATGCAAGCCTGTGATACCGTGTCAGCCGAAGAGAATCTGACAAAGCTATCATTCTGGTGAGGCATCCGGCAGAAGGTACCTTTCGAGCTGGTCTTTGACTATTTCTACCACTTCCTCGGGCAGATGCTCGATGCCCTTACGACTCAGGTCGAGTGTGACACCAGATCTCAAGCCCGTTCCCACTGCGCCAGCCTCAACAGCCGGACCTTCGCTTTCAAGGGCCATCTGTATAGCCTCTCGAGCCAGAGCAATGACTTGTGCGGGAGTTGCGGGCGGGCCTGAAGCCGACGACCCGCCATTGGAGGCGACATTTCGAGAGTTGGAGTTGGGAATCGGCGGCAGCGGTGGCGGTGGACCGTTCGATGTGGGAGTGGACTTCGTAATTGGGCGTCGGCCTTTGACAGGATGGTCTGGTATACCACCTACGAATACAGATGAGGATGCCGTGGTGACTGCGAACGTCTTGTCTGGCCTTTCCATGACGAAAGACGACGGCGAGAGCGACAGCGACAGCGGCGAGTTATTGGCGTTCGCCGACGCGACGGATTTTGGCAATGCTGCTCCTTAGTGTTCGAAAGCACTTTGACTTGAGGCTCTCTCTTTCGCCCTTCGTCGGGGCCCTCCGGGTCTCATGCAGGTCAAATTGGAGTTCGAGGCTTTGGCTAGGCTATCGCTTCGAGTCGACTAAGACTGAGACAAGACTCTGGATGAGATGCTCCGTACACAAAGCTCATGATGTTGAAAGTGGTGGATAGGTGGTTGGAGAAGAAAGAGAGAAAAGGAGTGAAGTATCGATGTACAATCAGGCGCGGAGTGTCTGGGGGAGGCTGGCCGCTGGTGGCTTCGACCACATCTGCTGACTCGGCACCTACAAAATACACACTGCCCAGCAAATCGAGGCCGATCGACCAATCAGAGGAGCCGGAACGGGGGAAAGGGGGGCAGATGGTGCACAGCTTTGTGAAATTGTGTCACTGTCTGGTTGTGGTTGTCTCCTGAGTCCTGAGCAGCGGCGTTGGTCTCAAACATTGGATGACGGACTCGGGCTTCGGTCTCAGGTCTCTACCAGGTTGTCTACGTAAAAGGTTCTCTGTGTGGACACTGGACAGGTTTGTTCCTTGCTGCCTGCTGGGGAGCAATTTGCGTCTCGACTCTCTAGCTCGTTGATAACGGCGAACCGGGCCTTCAATGCTGACTGTCGACTGAGTCACGCCAACCCGGGCACAATCATATAGCATCTGCCTTAAGAGCCGGGTCTACGGAGTACTACATACACTGTATGTACATATGTACCTGTATGTTAGTCTTACTGAGAGAGCAAGCTGTCAATTGCGCTCGTGTAGATTGATCGTCCGGTATGAACTATCGAGGCATCTGGGGGAGCCTCGCTGCGCCAGGAAAAGCCCGCAGCTTCTCGCAACTTGCAAGACGGGTCGTATGCTTCACCGAGACTTACTCCGTGAGTACCTGCATGGTAATCACCTTGCCGCAGCCTTGTCGTGGTGCACTAGGTAATCTTCAGACTCTCAGTTACTAATTAATAGATCTAAGAGGTAGGTCCTATGTTCCTAGCCCCCTAGGTACCTTCGATGACTGCATCCACTTTACTTCATGATCAAGCCAAGAGGTACATAGGTACCTAATGTAGCGAATCAGCTAGCGGTACTCCGTATACTTTTTTGTACGGTTTTGTACGGAGTACTTCAGCACTATACATGGGTAGGTAGTAGGTACATCGCCTCATGTACAGTACCTGCTCAACTTGTCGAGGACTCGAGCAGCAACTCGAGGCGTTGCGCTTGCTTGCCTCCACATTGCCCAAGGTTCCTTCCTTCGAATGTGTTACTCACGCAGTACATCTAATATCGATAATGCCGTCTCAAATATGCTGATGCTCGACTCGACCATCTGGATATCAGTCATTTCAGTCTCGACAGCCGCCACAGAGTGACTTTGAGCTGATCCAATAGCCAGTTGCTTCTCCCCAGACTGCAAGTCGCCATGTTCAAATAGACCTCACGGTTCCCATTGCCCTTGTACCATGCCGGCCCTTCAACGTTCTGCCTCATGTACGGATGTTGGTTTCACTCTTCGACGGCAATTTAATAAACAAGATTTCAGGTGCGCGGAGCCACGAGGCCTATCAAGGTGTCAAATACGCGACGTGTAGCAAAATTGACGCCTCAATTTTCGCAAGACTCTGACGCCCTCACTAACATAGCTGGCACCAGACCAAATCAACGAGAGATCATTGAGGCGGCTCTAGACGGATTCGATGTATACGTCCAGGCAGCTACGTCTTTCGGCAAGAGCTTATGCTTCCAGCTTCCCGCTGTCATCAGTCAAGGCAGTGAGTAAGCCAGTGCAGGTAATTATGTGATAGTGACCTAACCGCCGGCTAACGATGCCCTATCAAAGTAACACTGGTTGTCTCCCCGCTTCTTAGTCTCATGGTCAGTCAGTCAATGTTTGCTTCTACCGAGAGACATTGAAAGTTCGCCTGCTCAACACGATCCACAGTTAAACCAGGTAGAATCTCTAAGATCAATCGGTATTGATGCCAGCTCACTCAACAGCAATACCCCATATCCGGAAAAGGTCAGGATTGAAAGGGACCTGGAAACCGGCCATCCCAAGACCCGGCTTTTGTATGTAACTCCAGAGCTGTGTTCTGGGGCCAAATTCCGGCAACGCCTTCAATTGGTACACGAGCAGAGAGAACTTGCCAGAATTGCCATCGACGAAGCACATTGTATCTCAGAATGGGGCCATGACTTTCGAAAAGACTTCAAACGACTCTCCTGGTTTCGTGACACATTTCCTGACGTGCCTATAATGTGCCTGACGGCGACAGCAAATGCCCAGGTTAGACAAGATGTGCTTCACACTTTGAAGCTGGATGAAACGCCAGAAAAAGTCAAGACATTTCTGATGAGTGCTCAACGCCAGAATCTTCACATGGAGATCCGTTACACCAGAGATGAAGACGATGATCGACTTGCCGATTTCCTTAAATGGATACGAGCGGTCTATGAGAGACGACGAGCAGCAGTTCGGAACCAAGACTTGCAAGCAAAGGGCGAAAGAGTAGAGAACGTACCTGGGATCATATATACAATTTCACGGGATGAGTGCGAGTCCCTTTCAGCGGCGCTACGAGATGCAGGCGTTGGGGCTCGCCCGTTCCACGCAAAACTACCCAAAGAAGTAAAGGAGGATACGCTGGGTCGATGGATCAACAATGAAGCAGGGTACGATATAATCGTCGCCACGACAGCGTTCGGGATGGGCATCGACAAGGAAAATGTCCGATTTGTAGTTCACTGGCGCATCCCCAAGTCATTTGAGGGATATTACCAAGAAGCTGGTCGTGCCGGTCGCGATGGCAACGCAAGCTACTGCTTCCTCTACTACAGCCGCGAAGACTTGGAGAGGGTAATGCGAATGGTACGGGGTGACTGCAAGGACAATCCAAATGCAGCGGCCAGGTTGCGCAGCTTGGAAGCCTTGGCTATGTATTGCGAAAATACCAACTCTTGTCGACATGCCCAGATTTGCAAGTATTTTGGCGAAACATCGGAGCCGGAATGTGACTTTGCATGCGACTGGCACAAGAACGCGCGAGACCTGGAAAACCGATTTCTGAGAGGGCTGGCGAGTTTGGACTGGGTAAGCACGCAAGCGATGCAAGGCAATTATGATGAATATGACGGATACCAGGACGCATGAGGGGGGAGGCAGTGGTAGTATCGATGTGCGGAATTTGGTAGTGCATAGCAGTCGGAATGGCAGAAACAGAATTCGTGGAAGCAGCCAGTGACGACGCATCTAGTCATGTAAAAGTATCCACGATCGGAGTATGTAACGAGGATTGAAACTTCCACGTCCCAAAGCGTTGACGCAATATCAGTGAAGTGTGATGACATTAACGCCAAACCTCCCACGCCTCGTGTAGAGGGCCATACTCAGTGCTTCTTGGCCTCCTTCTCAGCCTTCCTCCTAGCAATCACCTGATCGAACCTCCTGAAGGCCGTGAATCCCTCAAGAAAGCAACTGACAATCCACATCCACCAAAGACCAGATCCTCGATCCACGCCATGCTTCCGCAGCCTCGACATATCAAAATACAACGGCTCGAGGATGTGAATGCCAAGAACAGGCAGGAAAATCACCTTGACCAGCCACCGAAAGGTCTCTGCCCCCCCGGGGAAATACATATCCAACAAGCCCCAGAGAAACAAGCCCGGCTTTATCCACGGCAGACAGACAGCAGATATGAAGTAGGATCCAACGCCAATCATGATCAGTGAACCAAGCAAGTCGGGCATGTAAAACCCGTCCATGTAGATGTCGCTGATGCCGAGGCCATCGCGAGCCACAGCGTCCATTTCGACGACGCGCTGGCGGACCTGCGTCCAGGATTGCAGCGGTGGGTTGAAGTCGACGACGTGGTCGATACCTCGGGCGCGGATTCGCATGCCTTGGAGGTTTAGGTCATGGAGAGTCGCGCCGGCGGATTGGCGTGTGGTGAGGCCGCGGTAGTGGCGGAGGTAGTGGGTGAGTTCGCGGCTGTGTAGTTGGTTCATGTGTGCTATGATGCGATCGCGGAAGGCCTCGTCGCCGCCTCCATCTTTGGCAGTCATGGGGGGCAAGGGGGCTTGTAGAAAGTGGTGTTCTTTTTTAACCAAAAAAAAAATTGAAATTTGAGTGTGTATGTATGTACACATGTATGTATGTATTCGTATGGTTCTGTGTTACTGCCTGGGATCAAGGGGCGGGCGAAACTGAAGTTGATACAATTGGGGGGCTTTGGAGATGTTGGCTCGCCGCTCGAGTCAGGCCAATGGAATGGAATTATGGATGCAATGGCCCGCTGTCAGGAACGAATCCACATCTCCTGAGTCCATGAGTCCCTCGTCATAAACACGGGTTCAACCGATTCTTCCGTTACCCGTACATAGCATCCAGGCTGACCCGGAAAAATGATTCCACTTTGCTTCTTTTTCTAATGTCAATTCTACGGAGTACAATTCGATGGCGTATTAGTGCAGCCAAAATCATCTTTACAGGTATTAAGGGTTCAACACGAACAAATTTAGCAAAACAAAGGAGAGAGCGACATTGAGCACGATTGGTCATGTCTTCACAATTTAACTTCCGAAATCGCCATGAGTGAGGTTTATCCGAACCTCGAGGGGTCGAGACTCGAATGTCAGAAACAAAAACGTGTCGCTCATCGGGTTTGGAGAGCTTTGAATTCCACAGACTCAGCTCTTCAATGTCTGCCTCTCTCACTTGCTTCTGTAAGAGACGCGTTTCGCTACGCTCTGCCTCTCAATCACCTACAGTTCCTTGACATGAAATGCCAACCTCGTCTTGACTCCTCCAATTGGTCCTCGCAATCATGAGAATCCCGCGTAATCCTCTCCACAAGCCCTCCACGTGCTACAGCCCAGCCGCCGAAAAGATAGCGCAAACCTCCACATTGGGCCCATGATGGATCATTAAACGCGATTATTTAGACTTCAGTGAGGTCTGGGCACTGCATCATAATGTCATGTCCAGGCTTCCTCATACATGCGCTCTTCCAGACAAGACCAGAGGTTCTCGATGGGGACAGGGGTTCAGGTCAGGTCTACTCCGTATGGCGGGCAGTCCAGAGTAGAGAGTACTAGGTATGTACTAGCTCCTCGAGGCATATCTTCACTATTATGTATAGCGATGTAAACAGTCGCGACATCGTGCACGAGGATTCTGTTATCGTTGCGCATAGTCAGAGAACGAAGGTATTTCTTGCGCTTGGTGGTGTAAAATGGATCCCAATGCGATGGTCGGCGGTCGAATTCTTCTGCCGCTGGGCTTCAGACTCGGGTGACTTGCCTGAGCTTTGCCCAGAACTTCAGATCGATGCCGCTTCCTTCAGTTGACAGCCGGAGCCTTCAGGCAGTGAGCGAGCGATACGAGGCTCACAATGGAGTGGGTCAGCAACCTCTCTGGCCTCGGAAGTCCGAGACAATTGAAGTCAAGTGACCCGGGAATAGGATACAGACATCTAAACCCGGGGCTTCGCAAGAAACTGCTTACTAATAATTAGCAACCAGCATTGTGGTCCAGCAACACTCGCAAACACTCCCTCGTATTCCGCTCGGCGTTGGGTCAACCAGACCGTGCAGACTTTATCAGATCAGATTGATAAGCGAATTACGGAGTATTTTTCGAACTCGTACGGAGCACATCCACGACTACCTCGTTAATAAGGCTGACGCACCCAGCGGCTGACCGGCTTGTGACGGGGACAAAACCCTCAAAGCAAGACATCGCTCCCTGATGGGATCGCGCAGAGATACATCGACAAAGCCACCCTCATACTTCATACCCAGAAAGAAGCATGACTGACAGAAGCTCCAGCCCCGAGTCGGACGCAGCCTCGCGGTCCCAAGGCGACGGCGACCAGCAACCATCGCGCAAGAGACGACGTGTCCGCCTCAGCTGTCTCGAATGTCGGCGCCGCAAGCTCTCGTGCGACAGAGGCTTCCCGTGTGAGCGCTGCATCAAAAGTGATACCCCAGATCGGTGCAGCTACGAGTCCCGTACCGGCGAGCTCATAACTGCGCCGGCGGTCGTCCCGCCGCTCCTAACACCGCTGGATATGCGCAGATTAGGAATCGGCAGCAGTAGCGGCGATGGATCATTGAGCTTCTCGTCTCGGGGAGATAATGACAGAATTCGGCGACTGGAACTGGAACTCTCACAAATCAAGAACCTGATTACACGAGCTGGCGGAGGGACCTCTTTTGACGGCAGCACTATCTCGGCAACTGACTCGCCGTCCACGAAGAGAGACGAGAACCCGACCGAGAGCGACGAGCTGCCACCGCCGCAATCCGATATGCAGGAGTGTCTGGATGCCACAACTGTGGCAGCGGGCGAGAAGGGTGAACTTCGCTTCTTTCGGGGCAAGGGGTTCCGTACTCGGTATTTTGGTCCGCACAACGCGAGCATGGCCTTTGTCGAGCTGACGGGTCTGTGTCCATTCATGAGAGAAACGGCGGACGAGTGGCTACGGCCTGTTGTGTTGCACGATCGAAAAGACCGCAAGCGCCGTGCCGAGGACCGGGACAGCCAGTTTGAGCAGCGGGATATAGAGCTGGAGGCTCTTCTACCCACCAAGGACGAGGCCGATGCTCTTGTTTCCGTCTATCTGGACCAATTTGAGCAGATCCACCGCATCGTGCATATTCCCACGTTCCGGAAAGAATACGCCGACTTCTGGCGGCAGCCGCCCAGCATGAGGCATCGGAGTGCAGCCATGACAGCTCTCGTCTTGTCCATAATGGCTGTGGCAAGTTGTGTACACACGCGCGATAAGTTCCGATTCATCGGCATGATGTCCAATGCCAGGCACTGGGCGGAGAGGTGGATCATTGCGTGCGACGGCTGGCTGTCGAGGCAGAGCCAGAAGCACCGCAAGCTCATCCATTTCCAGATTGCATGTCTGCTCTACCTTGGCAAGCGCGTCAATACTATTAAGAAGAAGAGGTTCTGGACCAGCTCGGGCGCTCTGATACAAGATGGCATCTCGGTCGGCCTTCACCGGGAGCCTAGCCATATGGGCGGTGGCAAAATTACCATCTACAACCAGGAGATGCGGCGGCGGATCTGGACCACGGTGCAAGAGTTTGACATGCAGGCCTCATTTGATCACGGCCTGCCCACGTTACTCAGCCAACTCCACTATGACACCAACCCACCGAGTAATCTAGACGACGAGGACTTTGATGAAGAGACGACCAGTCTGCCGCCGTCGAAAGCAGCCACGGAGTACACCTTTTGTTCGTTTCAGAATCTGACGCGGCAGAGCCTACCGCTGAGGTTGGAGCTCAGCCGGCTGCTTACGGGGCCGTCGGCTGAGATTGACTACGAGCAGGTGATACGCTACACCAACGACCTGACGCACGAGATTGACGCTCTCCCGTCCTGGGACATGAGTGTTCAAGGTGTCCAGGGCGTACAGGGCAGCACCACGAAGAACAAAAACCCGCTCATTGCCTACACGCTCCTCCACGTGCAGCTGCGGCAGTACATTATCCCCCTCCACCAGCCATATTTGAAGCTGCGGAAGCAGAACTCCAAATATCAGTACTCGGAAATCATCTACTACAACGCCGCGCGCGATATCGTCCTCCTGCACGACAAGCTTTACGAGCATGGCATCCGCTCGCTCAATTTCCTGCGTGAAGATGCCCTCACGACGGCCATCAACCTCTGCAGCGTGACAATGCTTCAGCCACGAGGATCCACCAACATGATCATGATCAACTCACACCATACCCTCAAGCTCATCGAGAAGTGCATCGCCATGAAGGAAGATCGCTTGCTGCGGTGCGGCAACAATGAGCCATGGGGCTACTCCATCATGTGTGCTGCGCTCGGCCTTCTCGAGGCTCACCTGGGGACCAAGACGGCCGAGGCGGCCAAGTCGACGTCGGGCGAGCGCTTTGTCAATCTCCATCACCGGTTACTGGAAAACCAAGAGCCGGCTGAGGCGGCAGAATCGAATGCAGGCATCAGGAATGCTCTTCGCAATGCTGGGACCAACAACTTGGGTGGCGCGCTCATCAGCGGCGCGACAGGGCTAGACATGCCCGGCCAGTCAAAGGTATGTACCTACATATATATACACGTTTGAAACTATCGAACCTTTTCTCCCCTGACTCTGACTTTCAAACTAAAAAACTGACATTGATTACCTTGCAGTCTGCTCCGCCGTTCGTCTTCCCACCGTCACTGCCGTCTGTTCCTGTTGACTCTGCCGCCGCATCCGCCACAACGTGGATGCTCGGTGAGGGAGACCAAGCCCAGCCGTTCAATATGGACCCCAGCCTGGAGCTTCTGGGTCTGAATTTGAATGAGCTATGGGGTGAATCGTGGGAGTTGGGCTAGCATATCGGATGATGAATTTGCTCTCCGACTCTGGCTTTCCGTATCTCTCTCTCTCCCTCTCCATCTTTATCTTTCTTTTTTTCCTTCATCCACTCCCTTTCTTCCTCTTTTCTCCATCTGTGTGCACATATTTGTGTGAGTAAATCACTCTACGGCAACCAAAGTATGGTGGGGCAAACGGGAAGCTTTGCATTTAAACACAGCAAGCGCAAAGACTGTTTATGACTTGGAAGGAAAAGTAATGTAACTTGCATAGGAGAAGGTTCCGTCGTGGAGAACGACCACGCACAGCTACGAACTTATAGACGGGGGTTTTTTTTTTCATTTATTGTACATAGAGACTGGATATGTAACCGCCTCGAGGCAACTGGTGATGGCTTGTACATGAATTCGGAGATTCAGACGATGGGCTATAAGTTGTAACATGGCTACATATACATATTCCGTAGGCACAAAAATTGTACGGAGTACATGTACATACCTGTGTACGAAGAATTGTACGCAGACAGGGGTCTAGGGTCTCGGTACTTCCCACTATGTACTCGAGAAAGAGGGTATTCGCGGCTACAACCCCACAGCGTCACTCCTTCTACCCCATCCACTCGCACACAGGCACACACACAGTGCAACTTTTACTCGGCAAATTGCTAGAAAATTATTTCTCTTCCCTTATATACTGAGCTTGCTCGCTGGGTCGCTATCTGTTCTAGGCCAAGGGTCCTCAAGCAATTTGGCGCAGTGGAAGCGCGGTTAGTACATTCGGACCCCTTCATAAAATTGCCGCCTACGTACCACTCGTGCATGGAACTAACATTGGCATAGCCGGGCTCATAACCCGGAGGTCGCACGATCGAAACGTGCAATTGCTACATCATCTCTTTTTGATGTCTTTCATGTGTTTTTTCTTTTTCTTTTTTGGCTTCACCGGGTGTCTCTTTTACATTCACGTTTTGATAAAGGGTAGATTAGGTAGGTAGGTACCTATGTTCTGGCAGCTGCTTGGTTTTTCATTTGTGCGTTTGCTACAGAGTAGGCACCTATGTACCTCAACGCCAGTCACGTGGTCTTATGCAGTGAGAGAGAACTTGGGCAACCTCAAGCCAGCCTAGGTACGGAGTAGTGTATTTTGATTTTTGAATAAATGTAGGTACCTAAGGTACGTAGGTACGTACATACCTACCTACCTACCAACCAAAACATTGTATGTATGTACCTTACTACCTATACTGCATGTAACCTGTCCAGTGTCAGTGGTCACCTTAGGTACTTACCCGTCTACTGCCTCTACTGCTCAGACTTGCCCCCTCGGCGGGGGGGCCTTGCCTTCGGCGACCCTCCGGGGGCGCTGCCGCGGGCTGTCCTCGCTGCGCTCGTCTCGTCACAAACTCTGTTATGTACTATCACCGATCTCTCAATGAAGACCATGAACTTCTCTCCATTTACCAGCTCAATCAATTCTAGCGTACGTTCTAGTGCCTACTACATATATAACCTGCCGCGTCGTGCCCATCCGTCTTCGCTATGAACCCTCTTCAAGCGTCGCCGTAGATGTCATCGCTGCTCGCACCACCGTGCTCCTCCGCATTGTCGATCCCTTCGTTCGTGACCTCTTCGTGCATACCAGTGCGCATAGGTATATTCATCACGTCTTGTTCCTGGCGTTAGCCGTCCTCAGGCAGTAGCTGTCCGAGCACATATGAACCTGTACTCGGTTCAAAATCGCTGACAGATTGCGGAGCGTGAAGTCTCCATGACGAATGAGCGGATTCGTGTCCTGAGCCGGTGGTATGCCGACAATGTGGTTCCACGAAGTCACCTTGTCCTTGAAGAAGTCAAGAAATGTCCTCTCCGCCTCCGCAGCCGCAGCCGGGTCGTCGGGCTTGACGTCCAGACTTGGACAGTCTTTTAGCCATAGGAGCATGTGAACATGAGGACTGCCGCGAGCCTGGAACTCAACCCGCCAC
>SRQH01000103.1:0-56360 GCA_018360345.1 Claviceps sp. LM84 group G4 | reverse complement strand
ATGGCTGCTCAAAGATGATGGGTTGGTTTTTGGATGAAGCTAAATTGACGCGTCGCGACGAAAAGTGGAGAGATTTTCGCGTTATTCATTTGGGGCCACTGTACCTACCTATATACATGCCTACGGGATACTAGGTACCTACCTACCTAGGTAGGTAGGTAGGTACCTTCGTGAATAAGGTACCTAGTGGAGACGCGTAATAAACTCGGGTTGCGGGCCGAGACGGAAAAAAATCATTTGTTCAACGGCAACCCCTCTTCGTGTTATGTACCTTTTGGCAGAAAGAATGAAAAGTAAGAAAAATATACAGATCGTCTTGACCTATCTAGGTATACCAGACACATTGAAACTACACGCAAGAATCAATAGTCTGCAGAACCTCCTTCTTCTCCCAGTCTCATATCTCGATACAGCTGCCAAATCTAGTGGCAATGGCTAGCAGCTTCAACGTTTCCGACAAAATGGCACTTCACTTGTGTAGTAAGGTAATTTTGCAGGCGGCATGTACAATGTACAATGTTGAAGATTTTTGTCATTTTATTGATTGTTGTCTTCGTGGTTACATATACATATGTATGTGCACGGTACGTATTGGCTTCACTGGCTGCATTGGCGCTATTGGTGTCATCGGTTCGTTGTGGTCTGCTACGCCTACATTCCAGTGATCCATTCATCTTTACTCCCCCTGTATCGCTTAAGTCTTCTCTCTGTATTGCTAAGCCGCGTCAAACATTACTCCGTCAGGAGTGGAATCGTGAGCGAACCAGCTACATGACCACATGGCATGAAAAGTATCGCTTCAATCATTCACCATTTGCATATATCACAGGGCATGGTAATTTAGCTGTGGTCTATCCAGTGGCACGTCACATGAATAAATAGTGCGAAACAAAATATGAGAAAGGGGGTCATTGTCATCATTCATATTTCACAGGAATATATGGCTCTAATAGCCAAGGAATATCGTCATCTTCGACTGTGGTGCACGTAAAGTAGAAGGGCCTGTCCGAGATTTCTTTTGAGATATTTGGGCTGGCCAGGTCGAGCTCCAGGCTGTTGTGGAGGAGCGGGCGAACAAGGTAACGGGCCATGTCTTTGAGATCAGTCATGCGCTGTTCAAAGCGTGCAAGGATCTCGGCGGTATGAAGCCGGGGTTTGAGTGCGAGGAATGCTTCGCAGTCGTTGTGGTCGAGGAAGGCGGATGGGCTATCCGAGCCGAGAATTCGATAGACTTGGCAGATGTCGAGGGTTGGTTGGATGAGGGCATTACTTTCATCGCTGGCGTTGCCGTTGCCGTTGTCGCTTTCACTTTCTCTTTCGCTTTCGTTGTCGTTGTCATTGTCGCTGTCATTGTCGCTGTCGTTCTCGTTGCACGCAGGCCACATTTGGGGCTTGATATTGTCGACAAGCCACTGTCGGAACAGGCTGACGACGAGCCAGTCCAAGTAGTCTTTGGCAGGACCGACGGGTTCACCCTCCTCTGACATCAGGCTTAGGCGAAACAGCTGACGTGTCACGCGACGGACTTTCTTCTGCAGCTCGTATACCTTGTCCTCGGCGATGTCTAAGACGAAGTCGGGTACGTCGAGATGGGGTCTTTGCTGGGACAAATACCACTTGCCCACAATGTGAATGAGAGCTTCTTTGAAAATGACTTTGCTACGGACCAGAAAGCCGAATGGGAAAAAGCATTCTGTATGTCTGGCAACTGACACCCACAACTTTGACTGAAACTGCAGCAAGTGGTGTTCCACGCAGGGTCTCACGATGGCGAGGGCATCATATTTGTCTGCTAGCCTCAAGAGAAAGTCGCATTCTCTAAAAGCTCCGAAGACATCAACGTTGTCCAACATAGGGCGACAGTTGTAAAAGATGCGGAAGAGGTTGTCGTATTTACGCAAATCGGCCTGATCCATCCCAAGAAGTGCCCTTCGTATTTTGGGGTTTACCTCGAAGGCAGACTGCGATGCGTTCCTCATGGCGGGTGGACCAGCCTCATGTTGCAAGCTGCTCAGTGTCATATGGGACGCAACCGGACGTTCAGAGCCAGGGCCGGGGAGCGATGGAGACGATGGCTGTGAGCCGCCTGCTCGTCCTGACCCCTCTTGTTGCGCCGATGAAGGGTCTATCTGAGCCAGCATAGGTTCATCGAGACAGACTGTCCCGTGATTCAATTCGTACTTCCATCGTCTCTTCCGACGTGTAGAACCGAAAGCATTCTGCGCGCTGCCGCCGCCGTCCTTGTCACCACCACGCTGATCGCCGTCGTCATCTATATCACGAGCCCGTTCGTTCCGGCTGGCCGAGTCTGGCTGGGCCTTGGACCACTGAGGGGATGTACTCGCTGCGAAGAAACCGCTACATCTCGCCAAGATGTTCCGATGCAGGAGATATGTCGAGACAGCGATCGCCCCACGAATCGTGATCTCGACGTCACCGGTATGGGCAAAGATGGGGAATTCATCCCGGGGCACGTAGGAAGACGAATCCACAGGGAATTGTCTGTAGCGTTCGGAATGAGACAGCAGCGAGAGCCGCGAAACGGCGGATGCCAGATGTGGGCGTTGCTCGTGGCGGCGAGACGAAGCCATGGCTGATGGGCGACAGCGGACCGTCACTGGTCAGGCAGCACCCACCAGACGGAGGGGAAGCGATCGAGAAGGAAACAAACAAGGGACGAGGTGACTGGCCGACGGCGGTACAAGTCGATGCCTGAGTTTGATGCCGAGGTCGCGCAGTGAGCCTATGTTTCAAGCGCTTGACGGATATAAGAGACCACTTCGTCGGGGGCGTCTGGACTCGGGATCAATCATGTGATGAACAGTGGAGACGCGTAACACGATATGGCAAGAAACGATTTGTTCAACCCCTCTTTGCCGAAACATGAGAAGGATGATGTTCAAATCGTCACATTGGCCTATCATCAGGCCATTTGTAGGTTACTTCCTAGACGAAACTCCAAATCACACAAACAACTGGAGAACGCTATACCGTGTAACGAGATTATTTCCGACCATACATAGTGCAATCAGAAACGGTATCGTAAAAACACCTCCAAAACCAGATGTAACGCGTTGACGACTAGACCCAAAAGCGTGAATTGTCACTATCTGGGGCCTGGCTTATTGTATGTATTGTATCGGGGGAACGTAGTGATGTATGGTCCAGCACCGTTCGATTGGGCGAAGCTGAGCCAGCCGCCTTGCCACGGAGACACAGGTAAAATGTTGATGACCTTGCGGCGTCTGTCGAGTTTCTGATGAGGTCAGTCCGGCGTCACGCAATGCCGACCACCCAAGTATCGTCGTTGGTCAAACCCCTTGCACCGCAACCACCAGATGGAAAACCCGCAGCCTCTTGTTGTTCTCTTGTGTGTATCGAATCTCGAACAGCCCTACCGAAGGACACTGACTGCCAGCAGGGACTCGTTTTTCAAGGTCATTTAGGCGTGCAACTACCTGACCCCCTACCTCTGTGATCTCCTCTTTCTACGCAATGATCCTAGAGCTTGACCATCGTCGCAATCAATCGCCAAGGTCATTGACCAAGATCCAGTCAAAGAACCAACTATATGAATTGCAGCCCTGATGCCAGAGTCCGAGCCCGATATACTGTATATGATCTTCAACAGGGGGTCCAGTATGAGTATTGAGCGAAGAGTTGAAAGATCGGCCATCAAAAGGGCGGTAAACTGCACGTTTCTGGACGTCTCGACGTTCGCTCCTTGGCGGTGTCGAGCATTCTCTCTCCAGTGAGCTTTTTACAGACAAGCCGCGTTGAAATAGAACTCACCTCTTGTGACGAAAAGCTGACTGCTCCTACGAGCGTCGAAAGAACAGATCAGCAAGTCATCGCCATCAGCACGCCCTTTTCTGTGGACTAGTGGGACCAGGAGGGCCCGAGACTTCAAGTATCACCATACACATCACTGTCTATACGCCATTCCGCGACAGTCTTGACGCCCTGGGTCCTCAAGGTTGTCAACCTTGATTGCTCACTGGCTGCAGATTTAATATATACGTCGTGGACGCAACGGTCATCACGATTGGCTCCGGCAACGTTGCTGTATCATTTTCTCAGGGCCCCTATACCCTAGAATCAACGGGAAAATGCGAGAAATGGTGTCATTATCGTCATCATCAATCTAAAGGAATGTATGGAATCATGGATCCAGTGCCCACGGAATATCATCATCTTCGACTGTGGTGCACGTAAAGTAGAGTGGCTTGTCCAAGGTTTCTTCTGAGAGATCTGGGCTGGCCACGTCGAGCTCTAGGCTGTTGTGGAGGAGCGGGCGAACGAGGTCCCGAGCCATGGCTTTGAGATCGGCCATACGCTTTTCGAAGCGGACAAGATTTTCGGCGGTGTGAAGCTGGGGGCTGAGTGCGAGGAATGCTTCGCAGTCGTTGTGGTCGAGGAAGGCGGATGGGCTGTCGGAGCCAAGCTTCTGATAGACGTGGTAGATGTCAACTGGTGGGATGAAGACATTATTTTCATCGGCGTGATGGCTGTTATCGCTTTCGCTTTCATTGTTGTTGTTCGCGGGCCCTATTCGGGGCTTGGTTTTTTCGGCAAGCCATTCTCGGAATAGGCTGACGACAAGCCAGTCAATGTAGTCGTTATCAGGGCGTACGGGTTCACCCTGCTCTGTGGTCAGGCTTAGGCGAAACAGCTGACCCTCTACGCGACTGACTTTCTCCTGCAGCTCGTACACCTTGTCCTCGGCGATGTCTAAGACGAAGTCGGGTACGTCGAGATCGGGTCTTTGCTGGGACAGATACCACTTGCCCACAATGTGAATGAGAGCTTCTTTGAAGATGACTTTGCTACGGGCCAGATAGCCGAATTCAAGACAGCCGCGTGCGGATCTGGCCAAGTAGCTGACTTTGCTACGGGCCATATAGCCTAAATCGGAACAGCCGTGTGAGAATTTGGCGATTTGCCTCCATAGCCTTGACTGATACTGCAGCAAGTAGTGTTCCACGTAGGGGCGTACAACGGGGAGGGCATCACATTGGTCTGCTAGACTCAGGACAAAGTTACATGCTATATAGGCGTTGAAGATATTGGCGTGGTATGGCATAGGTTGATAGTTATAAAAGATGCGAAAGAGGTTGTCGTAGCTGCACAACAAGACCTTGTCCCCCGTAATTAGTATATTTCGTATTTTAGGATTCGCATCGAAGAGACGCTGTAAGCCGTTCGGCGTGGCTGGCGGAACATCATCGGGTTGCAAGCTGCTCGAGGTCGTATGAAACGCAGCAGGACCTCCAGGGCCAGGACCGGAGAGTAATGGAGACGATGACTGTGAGTCGCCTGCTCGTCCTGACCCCTCTTGTTGCGCCGATAAAGGGTCTATCTGAACCAGCATAGGTTCATCGAGACAGACTGTCCCGTGAACCAATTCAAACTTCCATGGTGTATTCGGACGTGTAGGACCAAAAGCATTCTGCGCGCTGCCGCCGCCGTCCTTGTCACCATCACTACCATCACCACCACCACGGTCGCCGTCGTCACCTATATCACGAGCCAACCCGTTCATGCTGGCCGGATATGACTGGGCCTTGAACCACTGAGAGGATGTACTCGCTGCGAAGAAACCGCTACATCTCGCCAAGATGTCTTGGTGTAGAAGATACGTATTCGAGACAGCCTCGACTCCATCCGCAACGATCGCCCCACGAATCGTGATCTCGACATCACCGGTATGGGAAAAGATGGGGAATTCATCCTTGGACACGCAGGAAGACGAGTCCGTGGTGGATTGGTTGTAGCGTTCGATACGTGACAGCGAGGGCCGCGAAACGGCGGATGCCAGATGTGGGCGTTGCTCGCGGCGGCGAGACGAGGCGGTGGCCGACGCCATGACTGATGGGCGACGGCAGGCCGTCAAGCAGCACCCACCAGACGGATGGGAAGCGGCCAAGATAGACCAAAAGGAAATGCGAGGTAGCTTTGCGAATGGTGACGCAAGCTGATGGCTAAGTACATGTGGCGGCAGTGATGAAGTTTTGAGCGCTTGCCGGAAATAAGAGACCGGATCACGTCGTGAATAGTGGAGACGCGTTAGTACATAGGTACATAGGTATGTATTCGGGTTGCGGCCGCGAAAAACGCCAGGGCTTGCCGAAACGGAGAGAAATCATATCTGTCCTCTCACTATGGCCGCAGATAAGTAATATATCACAGGGACATATGTAGCATCATCACAGGGAAGAATTAGTAGAATTGACACTCAGACCGCCATGAAATTCATCGAACACAGTTATCAGCGTAAAATGCGGAGTACTGATCGCTAATTCGACATGTCCAAAAGTGCCCGCGTCCCGAATCCTCATAATGCGACAGACAACGTCATGTCTCGCGCTTTTATTATTTCTCAATACATCTGAATCAAGCCAGCTGCTGCCAGTAACAGCCCTCCTATTCTATTAAGATTTGGGATATTTTTCTTCAATTTTATTTTCGTTGTCAAGAGGTAATAATAGGGGGGTCTAGTTTAGTCAACCCGTCCGTCTCGAAGTGTCTCGACACGTCACATCGACCAGGAAATACCATGGCGACCGGGAAAAAATAGAGTGACATATGTGGAGCATTTTGGCAAAAACTGTTCGCCGAGTAAATCTTTTAGTGTGGCCACCGCAAAAATATTGAATTACCGGAGAGGTTACTGAGTTATTACTCGTGGGTAAAACGTTTGAAGTACTCCGTATGTAGTAGGAAGACGGGTTGAACATGGAAGAGGTTGCTCATCAATGCTCGAATTGAGGTCAATTCGGCCCCACAACAACCAACCTGAGGCACCACCAATTTATTAGTCCCTTTCCTCTGTTCGCGACTTCCATGCAATGACCCAAAAAAATCCGGGGAGACTTCTTGTTGCACTTCCTCGTCGACGAGCTCACCTCGATTACGCGCCGCGATGCCTCCCCGATTCATATCACCGATCACCTCCCTCTGCTGCAGGCCAACGGCCTCTGCGCCGCTTCGCTCTCTCACAGCTTGTCTCGCCGGGCTCACCATCCAGCCACAGCAGGTCCGCCATGCATCGATCCTCGGAAACCTCGCCAACAACCCAGGCTCGGTTCAGAGGAGGACGCGAGTAGGAAGAGGTGCCTCCTCTAGGCACGGAAAGACATCTGGACGAGGTTCAAAGGGTACAGGCCAGCGCGGGAAGGTAAAGCCCAGGTTCCAGGGTGGTCAGACGCCGTTGATTGTGAGCCACGGACGGAGAGGCTTCACAAATCAGTAAGTACGATTCCACGAACAAAGGAAGACTGGACGTGGGATTTATTCCGTGGCTGAAGCCATGAAATCTTCAGTCACTCCGCGCTGTGATGTCTTTGAGCTCATTTTCTCTCTCTCTTTACTTGGTGCGCGCGGGGGGGGGGGGGGGGGGGGGGGTTCTTTTTCTTTTTTGCTAACTCGCCATTGTCTAGTCGCGCACTCAAAATTTCTGAAGTCAACCTCGATCAAATCCAATACTGGATCGACCAGGGCCGACTCGACCCCAGCAAACAAATCACCCCCCGAGAAATTATCAAGAGCAATCTAGTCGGCAGTATCCGGGACGGCATCAAGGTCCTATCCCGCGGAGGCGAGCACCTCAAACAGCCCATCGACATCATAGTCTCGCGGGTCTCGGCCTCGGCTATCGCCGCTATTGAGGGCGCCGGTGGGAAAGTCACAACGAGGTACTACACGAAGCTGGCCATTAAGCGTCTCGTTAATGGCCAGTCCGTCAGCTCGGATCAGCCCCTCCCTGTGGGCAAGGAGCACGTGGAGGGAGTGATCGAGGCGGCGAAGAAGGCTCCGTTCTTGTACCGACTTCCTGACCCGACGAGTCGTGATGATATCGAGTATTATAGAGATCCGGCGCATAGGGGCTACTTGAGCCATCGGTTGGCGCCGGGGGAGTCGCCGTCGCTGTACTTCAAGGTTCCGGGGGAGAAGATGGTCAAGCGGCAAGTCAAAGTGGACGAGAAGAAGCCTGTGGAGGAAACGCTGTGGTGAGGAAGCTGAGAGGTCGGCGAGTGATGGGAGCTGTGTACTATTTCTCTGTTTTGAGAGTCATTCTATTATTTTGCATGGGTGGTGCAAAGGATGTATTGTACGCATATATGTGCCAGAAGGCGAAGGCATGGGACGGTCAAGAAACGAAGCATTCTTTGTGTCAGACGTTGCCTGGGGTCATGTGCCTGAAACTGGTTCACGGAACGGGACAGGTCTCTGGATATACCTGGATGCGCTGGCTGCTTCACACTCTAGGTCATGCGTCGATGTGATTCAAGGCGAGGACCAACGAGACGGCGTTCAGGCGGATTTATTACCGCCTCAAGGCGCAAGCCAGGTGCATGTCTACAACGCGTCCAATATTCGCCAAATATCGCTCAATGCAACGAACAGCAAGCAAGCCCGAGACAGACTCTCGCTCCTGTCACAAAGCTTATGCAGTCTAATACAAGTATTGAAACGGCGTAACTTGCAAAGCCCAAAACTGTCCACATGCGCTAAAGCCAGTATAATGAATGCGCTGGGCCGGCGGCCGCTCAGCACGTTAGCCGCTGATATTACACGGGTTTAGCGTCTCCACGGGGCGTCTCCGGATGCATGAGATTGAGAACTATGTACCTAAAGAAGCGCCGTCATCGAGCGCAATTTCCAGGTTTCCCGAATTCCAACGCCCCCTGCAGCGCTGTGCCGACAGACAGCATCAACAAGAAGCCTCAACACATCATCAACGACATCGACAGCAACACCCATCGGCTTGCTATCCCACCCCGCGTGGAAGCGACTGCCTCGCTAAATTGAGCACACAACGGCATCATGTCCCTCTTCGGCACCTCTCCCACCGAGGACGCGCGCCCGTCCTCGTCTCCGTCATCGCCCGCGACACGCCGTCTCACAGGTACGTCCCGGAGCGGCGGGCTCTTCGACGACGACGACGACGACAACAACAACAACAACAACAACGACGACAACAACGATGTCATGCAAAAAAAGACGTCCGCGAGCAGTCTCTTCGCCGATGACTCCATAGTCCGAGAGGACGATTCCTCGTCTCCCTGGGATATGCCCGCCCCGAGGCCGCGCAAGTCCCGCCGTGATGTACTCCGCAGTCTGCTCCCCACGGACAATGTGCCGTCGAGTTACGTGGATGTGTTTGACGCCATCAACCGCGAGGAGGGTGGCGAGGGGCGCATCCGCGCGGGGGCCATCTCCAAGCTGTTCGCTGTAGCTGGGCTGGAGCGAGGGGAGCAGACTCAAATCATGGAGTCGCTGGCCCCGGGCGTGGACTCTGATGATGTGTCGCTGGGCCGTGAGGAGTTCAACGTGTTGTTGGCGATGGTGGCGTTAGGGCAGGAGGGCGAGGTGATTAGCTTGGATGCTGTGGATGAGAGGCGACGCAGTAAGTTGATCTACAAATGAAGTTTTATCCTTTTGTTTCCGTTTCCTGTTTCTTGTTCGTATTCTTTCCAGAAGAGGGCTTGATACGCTGCTTGTCACATCCGTTTACATCCTACTGTCCCTGGGTACCCCCTTTTCCTCCCAATTCCCAATTCCCATTTCTCCCTTTTTCTTGTCTGCTCCCTTCCTCTGCTTCGTCATGTCATCGCTGCGGGCAGTGGGCACTCGTGGTTGTGGAGTCGGTGCTACGCGTTGTCTGCGACTTCAATCCATGAGGGCGCGTGAGATTGAGATCATAGAATCGTGTCGCGACGGAAGCAAAGCAACATTGGAAAGTCGTCGCCGCCTCCCCAAACCCCTTAAAATCCCCAAATTGCAATGCACATCGGATTGAATACATCTTGGTCCCTAGCACCAGAACAATGGTCAATGTTTTGAATTCACTATCATAACCCTGTCACCTCGCTGGTGGAGTCGCGCACACCGCTGCTACCTACATACCACCTTAGGTACCTACCTACCTACCTAGTCTTAATCAATCGCTGACCTTTTCATCTTTCGATTGTTATTATTCTTAGTCCGAGACCTCCCCGAGCCCACGCTCCCTGGTCTCACCTCCGAGCCTGTGTTACCACCCGTTGCCGAGCTCGCCGCCAAGCCGCCGCAACTCCCCAGCGATAGCCAAGTATACGCCGAGATACAAGAGCAACAGGTCCAGACGAGTCTGCAAAACCAGGAGCGCCTCTCTCGTGAAATCCACCCCGACCCAGAGCCGTCCAAGCTGGTGAGTTCGGCCATGGAGGATCCCGAGGAGGATCCGTGGAACTCGCCCGAGGTGCACAAGACGCACGACCACTCGAAACTCAATGGCGCTGGTCTTGCGCACGCCGGGCCAAACGGTCGAGACAGCTACCACGCTTCGCCGTCCCCGAACTTGGTCGACCAGACCCTCGCTCAGTATGCGTCGGCGCGCCATGTGCCGTCTCCCGCAGCCAACAACGGCCGATCAGTGAGCGAAGCTGTCCAAGGGCCAGGTAGCTGGGGCTACTTTGGAGCTTCCAATGGTTTGCCTGGCGCGCCATCCTTCCATGACGACCCGCGCTCTCACTCCATTTCACCTGGGTTGGCGAATCCGTTCGCGGTAGACAGTGGAAGCCTGGGGCAAGTCGATGCGCATGCGCCTCCCGCGGCTGGTACTACTGTCACCGGCGGCGTTACAGCCTCCACGGTACGGGCCGTGAGCGGACGAACCGGCTCCAGCCTCGAAGAGACCGTCATTGTCGCATTGATGCCCGGCAAGGAGGGCATGTTTCTATTCCAACACCACAACTACGAAATCACCAGTCATCGCCGCGGAAGCAAGGTCATACGCCGCTACAGCGACTTCGTGTGGCTTCTCGACTGCCTCCACAAACGATACCCATTCCGAGCCCTCCCACTCTTGCCACCAAAAAGAGTCGCCCTCAACGGAAACCACCTCTCCAACGACGGCGCCTTCATCGAAAAGCGCCGACGAGGGCTAGCTCGATTCCTAAACTCCATTGTGCGCCATCCCGTCTTGAGCCAGGAACAGCTCGTAGTCATGTTCCTCACCGTACCCACCGAGCTCTCCGTATGGCGCAAGCAGGCCACCATCTCCGTTCAGGACGAATTCGTCGACAAGCCCCTCCCACCGGGCCTCGAGGACTCCCTACCCCCCGCCTTGGAAGACCTCTTCTCGCGCACGCGCTCTGGCGTCCGTCGCTCCGCCGAACTATACATCAACGTATGCAACATCATGGATCGTCTCGTTAAGCGCACCGAGGGCGTGGCCGCGGACCACGCCCGCATCGCCATGTCCCTGACGTCCCTCACGGAAACATCCTCTGAGACATACGCAACAGACACGAACGAGGTACCCCTGCTGAATGACGGCCTGACCGCCATGAGCAAGCACCTCCGTACGTACCAGACGCTTCTCGAGGACGAGAGCCGCGGCTGGGACGAGGGTGTGCTAGAGGATCTGAAACGGCAGCGGGACTCGCTGGTCAGCATGCGGGAGATGTTTGATCGGCGAGACAAGCTCGATAGGGATCGCATCCCGAGCCTTGAGAGGAGAATTCAGAGCAACGAGGCCAAGTTGGCGAGTCTGAGGGCGAAGCCGGAGGGGGGTGTCAAGGCGGGGGAGATTGAGAAGGTGGCGGAAGCTATCATCAAGGTACGTGTACTCTTGTCCTTTTTTTCTTTTTCCTTTTTTTTTAATTCTTGCTTCCTTCCTTTTCTGCGTCATGAAAGGAAGGGGTTGGGCCCCGATCTATTCAACCCGTAATGCTCACGTGTATCTCTCTCTCTGTCTCTCTCTCTCTCTCTCTCCAGGACAAAGAAGCCATCGTTCAGCAACATAATCGGTCGATCCTCGTCAAGGAGTGCATCCGGGATGAGCTTGTGACGTTCCAGAGCTCGCAGTACCATGTCAGTCGGTGGAATCAGGACTGGGCGGGTGAGCGGGTCAAGTATGCGGAGATGTTGGCTGAGAATTGGCGAAGGCTGCTGGATGAGTTGGAGGGGATGCCTTTGGGGGAGTAAATGGATTTCTCCTGGGGCTCCTGAAGGAGTGATACGATTTTTCCTTGGGGGGGGGGATGCGTTTGAGGGCGAGCTCAGATTTCCCTTTGGAGGCATGTCTCTGGGAGGTATGACATGACATGGCTTGGAGGCGGGGGGGAGACCGGAACACTGGCTGGAGCGGACGCCCTAGTGAGTTGATGTATTGTTGAAGGGGGTCCGTTCGTGAGGACCGTATTCCTGTTGTCTTGTCTAGCTGTGTGGTTTCTGCGATCAAGTTGGCACCATTTTGATTTCTTGTCTGTCATCCCCCTACTTGCTTTCTCGTCTCGTTTTTCTTTCATATTCATTTTCGTCATTGTTTCCTTCTTTTTCATCCTCGTTTCTACTCTTTTTTTTCTCATCGATCATCAGGGTTCGGCTGTCACGTCATGGCCTCTCGTCTTAATTCCTCATGATTTACGTGTTTGGGACCCTCCTCCTTTCCCTATGAGCGAATAGTTCCTTCATTTACGTTTATGTTTCTCTTGGCATGACTTTCGTTTCGCATCGGAGGGCACGCACGCACATGGCAGGCCAGCCTTTCACATGGCATGTACATACTATTTTCATACCCGCAGCACATGGCCACGAAGTACCTCGTATAATATTGATAGCATAGCAGTACGTGAAGCTTGATGCGTCTGCATCTTCGTCTTCGTCTACGTCTCAACAAAAACAACAACTGTGATTACCAGCGAATTGTCAGGCGTCGCGGGGTCCAGACCATCTTGTTCAACCATCTGGCAAGCTTACACTATCACAGCCACAAATGCAATAGGAGGGAATTTAAGATATTAAGTCATTGTTGCATTCTAGATTATTACACAAGAATGAGGAGGATGTCTCTCACGTTTTGTTTCCCTGCGCCAAACTCCAGATCAATGACCTCTTCTTCAAAAGGAGGTTGAGCTCAAGTGCGCCAAAAAGGCGATGCTAATAAGAGTACAGAATAACCATAACAACGCCCCGTCCCAAAACACCGCACAGGCTTAGAAATCCAGAAAAAGTTCCAGATCGTTGGTCATCGAAATCGTGAGCTAGAGTCGTCGTCAATAATGGATGATATCCGCGTGACGTCCTTGTCTGGGCTGGCCACGGGTGTCATGGGGCGCTTGCTGCTGTGGTTGTTTTGGTTGCATTTGCCGTACTGGCAACACTCCCCAGATCGCCAAGCCTGTTCCAGGGTAGCAGGGGAAGCGTTCATGCCATACTCGTTAGCCACGACTCCCCAGAATGCGTTCTTGTGTCTTTCGTAAATGGCGCCAAGGCGGGGCAGCTCAACCTGTGATGCTGCGTGGACAGACGCCAGAGGGGGGGATGAACGCGGTGGGCGCCATGCTGTGTCGAGACGAGGCGGAGGCGTCGCAGAGTGGAATGCGGCGGCCGGACGTCCAAAACGGTATGGCAGGACCGGAGAGGGCAGAACGCTGTGCTGGAGGTCGGGTGTCGACATGGCGGATCGCGGGTAGCTGTCGCTGTAGTGCGATTGAGCATAGCCGGATCTCTCGAACCTGGGCATCATGGAGGGCAGTCTGGGTGACCCCTCGAGAGACATGATGCCTGGGAGCCAAGGTCCATCACTAGTGACGGACCTGTTGAGCAGATAGGGGCTGCTAACCACTGACGGCGACAGGGAACGTGTGTCTCCTCGATACACAGGGCTCGACGATGCACAAGTCCGACCTCTAGTCGGTGTATCCGATGAATCGGACGAGCAGGATCCAGCGCGCTTCCGCCTTGCGTTCCCGCGAGACAATTGGTGGTAGTGCAGGCGGCAAGCAAGTTCCGTCTTGTTCAAGTGCGCGGCGATGTGCTTGTACGGCGTCTTCTTCAGCCGGGACTGCAAAAGGTAGGATTCCTAACGTATTGTTAGCAATTGCAATTGTTCTTCTTGACGTTGTTGGGGGAGTGGCAATAGAAAGGTCAAACAAGGGCCATCATACCTCGTCTTCCCTCCATGCTCGCCCACTACCAGTCAACGGTGACTTTCGGTCCTTGGCGGCCACATTATCTTGGTAACTCATGATGGCTTTCTGTTCTTTGTCCCAAGGTAACTTCAAAAGAATGTCGTTTTTGATGATCGAAATCGCCGTTGCCGAGAGAATGTAGAATTAAGATTAAGAATAATTGAGTAAAGTCCGAGGCAGCAAACCAGGCCACTCTGCGGTAGATAAAAGATTTTTCAAAGACGTGTCCTTGCTCGCTGGGAGACAAGAAGAAACAAGTGCTTAATGATAGTTCAAAAAGAAGCAGCAAAAGAATGTCGGGACGATGGGGCAAGAAAAGAGCGACAGCACCAGCCAGGGTGGTTTTTGTGTATGTTAATAAATGAATGTATGACGCTGACCGGCAGCTGAAAAGAAGGACAGTTCAAAAGAAAAGAGGGAAAGAATTTATGACATGGGAAAAGAGAAAAAAAGAAAGAATCCGAAAGGAAAGTCGGAAAAGACTGGCAGGGCAAGGCGTGTATTATGGAGTAAATGCCTTTGAGAGATCTACTCTGGGGAAAGGAAAAGAAACGAAAGACGGAAAAAGAAAGAAAAGTAGCACAAAGCAGCACAAAGCACAATGCGGGAATGGAGTGAAAGAATGATAGAAGAAGCCAGGATATGTTTTTGAGACGGGTTCGCGAGCAAAGATATATCGACTTGTCAAGAGCTGCAGACAGAGAGTGTCAGAGACGCCGCGGCCGCCGCGTTGCTTCATCGGTAACGAATAGTGCGTTACCCGCATCGTGGTGGTTTCACGAAACAGTCTGGGACCCTCAGCCAGGGGCCCTTGCCGGGTCTTGGACGCTCTCGAGATCTAGTTTTGTTCCATCTCGATCTGAGCTCGTCAATCCTGCAGCCTGCTACTCCGTACCGTCGGGGCAATAGGCACGGTGGTTTTTGGCCCAAGGATTCAATACCCAATCCTCTTGCAAGTTGCCGGACAGCCTCATCATCTCATGGCACATACATACCTCCTCTGGTACTGTATGAAACGTATACAATGTACTCCGTAGCCGTACATACCTACCTACTCAGACGCCCGCCCGGACCGTTGGCGTTCGGCGGCCCCTGTGCGAAGATCCGACTCGTTCTACCTACTCCGTAATAACTTCTACGGCGCTCGTCTTCTCAATTGCCTACCTGGTACGGAGTACCTAACGGAGTAATGCGGAGAAAAAAAGGTACCTACCAGTCCACTACCTACATAGGTACTACTTTCGACTTTGTCCAGGGCCGTGGGTTCAATCCAACAAACATGAGGTACCTTACAGCAGGACATAACAACGGCAGCCGCCAGAATAATGTGAGAACTTGGAAGCTGAAGAACTACATCGCGACGCGGCACGTAGCGAGGCGCTGTTCAGTGTTGACTGGACAGCCTACAGGGCCACGTTCCGCTGGGAAAGATTTGCATGCCGCCATCGCCAAAGTCACAGATTCACGACCCCACGACCCCACGACCCCACGACTTCTTGCAACGCTTCCGTCCGGGTCGCTCAGACACGCCAACCTAACTCCTAGGGCCTGAGTCCTGACACATTATAACATTTCGCACCAGCCTCCGGTCACTGGGAGTGGAAAGCGCCCCTGATGAGCCAACGTCCTGACCGTAAACCGTGCTCTCGGGCAAGGCGTTCACGATTCATCCCATTCCCCACGTCACCGCGTTTGTTTCGAGGCTCGCAACAATGCTCGCGACGAGGCTAGCAGTAGCGACACGGCTGTCGGGAATGACAGAGCAGATGCGCCAAAGACGAACGCATATCTCATGGACACATCCGGCTTGTTTCTTTCATTCATGTGAGCAGGGCTGATGAGTGCCGATGGCGTATTTTCCCCGCCATCTTTTCCGCCATCTTTTCCGCGGTCAGCCTCCCCCAAGTCATCACCAGGCACTTGATTGTTGTATGTATGTATATCATATATATCATATCAATGTTATCATACACTGGTCTGTATTGCAGGTTCCTTTGCTGTCCGCCGGTCGATCGACCAAAAGCAAGACCAAAGGAGGTCCCGCGCCGTCGTCAGGATCTGGTGTAACGCAGCCCGGTGCCTGGCTAATAAGCGCCACACGGAGACCTTCGGGGCCGTTCTGACTTGAAGCCCTTCCCTTGAAACCGGCCGGCGGCTTGCAAACGAGTCGGGGACAATCTGAGTCTGTGTTGTTTGTAGTCTGTCTCAGCATCAACCTGAAGGCGCCTTCAATAAAGTTCCCGAAGTTCATATTCCCTTTTCGCAAAACAAGTCTGTTTTGTTTCCCGTCGTTTCGTCCCATCGTTCTTTTTCAATGTTTCCCTTGATTACTCCTCGGCTTGTGTCAGTTTTGCCTACGCAACTAGCAGCCGCACCGACATCGTGCTCAGACGTGCTTTCAAACGAAGTCCAGACTGTCAATGACGATGATTGAAGACACCATGAGGTAGTGGGCCTCTGAAGCCTATCGTTCGTCGTGGCAGGAAACGGCTTCTAAGCTCCCTTTGGGCTTCATTCCGAGCTTCGTTTACCTCACGTGCAAGTTGCAACAGTATCGGTTGATTTGGTGACAAATATCTGGTCGTGATGGAACCCGACCTGCCTCGCATGTGCTCCTTGGTTTCTATTCGGATCCCCTTGCACAACTTGTTCACTACTACATACATATGTACCTACCTCCCTATAGGAGGTATATCAAGCACGAATCTACGGAGAATAGATCAAAGTCGTTTGGCTTATAGCGTCGCCCGACGTGATCCACAAACCATGACTGCAGTCTGCAACTGCAAGTGATATGTACCTGATGTAGGTACGGAGTACCTACATGGTATGTATGTGTGTGTTTGATCTCGACAAGGACATGTTCCTACAACTCACAAATAGGTACATGTGTACATGTAACATACATACCGTAGCGACAGGCGGCTAATGCCGTGCTTGCGGTGGATCTTATGGCGATAGTCTGCACTTCTACGGAGTAAGTTCTGGCAAGATATCTACGAATTGTGCGCCGAAACATTGGAAGAGCCAGTTCATCATGACTCCATAATGGGCTTCCTCCACGAGAATCTGGTCTATCACGGATTCACGATTCACACCATCTGATGCATCCGGGAAATGACGCGCGGCCGCCGCTTGATCTTGCAAAATCTGCTTGGTCAGCGGCGGACCCGTCCGGCGTCAGCAAAGGCGCGGTGTGGCTCATGCATGTGGCGGAGCAGGGCCCGCTGCCCTGATCATTCATGCCGCAGCCGATGGCAGAAAAAAGTGCACACCCGAGGAAGTCAAAACCCTCAGCGCCGACCAAGGCTACCGACAGAGTACCTGCTTGTGCGTCAATGCATGATTTCCATTAAATCAGTAGCCTGTTCCGAGATCGCCTCACGGTGAACTCCGCGCTGTTTAAAATTCGAAGTCTGTGTCCAGGACTCGAGCTTGCTTCATTCAGTTCGTTACGGCGGCTTCATTCGGTTTGGTTCGGCTCCCTCGACATCCGCGTCGCGCAAAGGGGTTCCGGCTCCACCCCAGCCTCGCTACTTTGTCAGCTGCGGCATACCTACGGAGTAGTGTGTCTCGGTCTGTTTCTCTTTCCACAGCGTGTGTGTGCTGCGATTCGTGAACGAACGTTGCAGAGCCGCCCTCGTTGCTCTTGTCGAGTTATTTGGTCAAACGCAGGTAGGCAGGTAGTTTCGTCTCGAATTTTGACTTCCGTCGTGAACTGCGCGTTGTGTGCGTCTTTGGTGCGTTCTTGCCTGCACTTCGCACAAAACCCCACAGGCAAAACCCATACGGCCCACCGCAAAGTCGACACGGCCCATATTTTGGCAGCCTTGTGGAGCGAATTGTCAAGCAGCCTTCACCCATTGGACAGCCGCTAGCACCGGACCCTTCGCGCGGACCCACCAGAGCTGCGATTGGAGCGATTGGGCCAGGTGCAACAGCTGGAGTCCCGTCAATTACCTCGTCCTGCCCAGTTCCCAAGGCGCAGAAACTTGTATCACGCAAACCCGTGGCTCTGCCTGTTCCTTCGTGTAGCTTTGACTTTGCCTCTCTGTCCACAGGACTTGAGGACTTTCTCTACGCCAAACTTTTGCCACGCCAGCAAGCAGTCTACGAGTCCACCGCTACACTCCGCGATCCACGAATCCGCCTCTGTTGCGCCGAGTCGTCTCTTGCCTTGCCTTGTGAGTTCTGACTTCTGGATTTCCTCCATCGTCCTTTTCCTCGTCGCGCTGCCGCGTCGCGCGCGCGCCTCATGGGAGCTCGTTGCTACGCGTGCCACGCCGCTCGTCACGGCGAACGTCGCGCGTTGCCAGCGTTCGCCTCGAGCTTAGGCCTGCTACACCGACCGCGTCGTGGCAGATGGACCCCATGTTGTCGCCGAATGTTCCGCTCGCAAAACACAAAGACGTGCCGTCTCAGCGCGCAACGTCTGTTTTGCGAGGCGTTGCTTTGCTCCTCTCGCCCTCCCGCGTCCTCTGCCTTCTCTCTGTCGTCGGCTGTACAATACATACTGATAATATCTGCTCTTGTCACATCCAGATCATGGAGCAGTGGCAGGTCGGCCCTGTGCCGGAGTACGTCTACTCCAACTCCACTCACCCGCCCAACGACATGCAGTAAGTGCCGACACCATCTCGTTGTCTCTAGTACCTCATCTACCTCCGCCCGCTTCTTCAACTCCATCCTGCTCCATTCAACGTTTGCATGATACCGTATCTCTTTCCCCGCCTCTCTCCTGTACTTTCTGTCCGTTGGCCCTCACCCTTGCCTCACGTGCCGGGCTCTGTCGTCATCTTCCCTCTTCAACTCATGGTTTTGCTATCAGTCGCTCGTTTGTGGACACTGCCCGTCTTCATCGTCGGCCACAGAGAGCTGCTATAGCCATGTCTGCAGACAAGACGTTCAATTTCCTTCAGGGCCACTTGGATCCCACCTGCGGTATCATACCTGTGGGAGCTGCAGCTATATCATGTCGCCAATATGCGGCTCGTCCTGCCGGCCGCGCCGCGCGTGCTTATGACGAGAGCTAATAGGCGTACCCAAATAGCAACCATCAATATCAGGCGGATATGTCACGCCGGAGTGATCAATTTCCTCCTTATGGGGCTACCCAACCCGGCATGACGCCTCAGCAGCAGCAACAGCAGAAACAACCCGGGCAGCCACCGCAGCAGCAGCAGCAGCACCATGTCACCCCCTCTCAGACACCAATGAGTATTTCGCAGGCTTCCAACGTTCCGGGTTCTCAACCACAAGCGCAACCCCCGACTCCGGTGCAACCAGGTCGCCAGCGCAAGCGTCCTGCTCCAGCCACTGCTCCTTCGCCAGCTACCGCCCAGTCCGGCACGCCAGCCGGTGCCGCGTCTCAAGCTCATCCATCGGGTCAAAACATTTCTGCTTCCCAGGCCGCCGCCGGCAGTGCTGGTTCTGGTGGCAGTGGTATTGCTCCTCCGCCGCCGACAGCCCAATCCCAGGCATCTGCACAGGATGCCAATGCTGCCGGCGGGCAACCTCCTCCCGCGAAGAAGAGCAGGACCAATACCCCTTGGACGCCTCAGGAAGAACTCCGACTAAAACAAATGCGAGACGCAGGGAACAGCTGGGCGGAAATTGCCAAAGTATGTTCCTATCCTGCAGGTATCAACGCGGCTGTCCGGTCTAACACAATAATAGACGTTCCCCACCAGAACCGAAGGCTCGGTAAAGAAACATTGGTACAAGGTAATTTCATGATTCTAGTGCGAAAAAATAAAGATAATCGAGGCTGACTTTGAGCTAGGACATGCATTACGCTGAGTTTGCCGAAGATGAGGTAGGTCGCATATGGCACGCGTATTGATGTTTTCATCTCCCGAATCATCCAACTGATGAAGCTCGTTAACAGAGCCAGGCTTTGTTGAATGCAATTAAGGAGTACGAGAACAATAAATGGAAGGTCATTGGACAGAAAGTTGGCAAACCAGCCAAGGTAAACCGAACTCTTGTCACACTGCCTCACAGAAAGACCTATGGTGAGAAATGCTAATACTTTGTAACAGGCATGTGAACAGTATGCAAAGGAACATTTTCCAGGCAAGTTTACTGTTTGGTAGGAATAAGTTGATCTCTCTATGATTCTTGGAGCTAATCGTGCCGTAGATCTCTTTTTGAATAGCAAGGAACGATAAGGGCGCAGATTGTTTGCTTGTTGTCAGTTTTCGGGGATGAAAGGGGATTTGTTCTATGCGAGTTCACACAAGGGTGTGCGGTTTCTTCTTTTTGGTCCACCGATGACTTGCGGACTCAGTGGAATGCGCTTTTCGCGTGTGCCGTTTGGCCTGTTTTAATGTGATCTTCGATTCGTCAATCTTGCCGCTGGGGAACAGAACAAGTTGTTTTGCAGGGAATTGTTGACGTGCGGACGAGCTACACGGCATCCATGACGCCGATTGGATTGCTTTGATGAGGTCTAAGCTTGGGCAATAGCGCTTTCAAAGATGGGTGAGGTCGAAGGGGGATTCAAGCAGACTATCCGATATGTGGGTGTAATTTATATCGTTTCAGGAGTTCGTACCTATTTGTGGCAGGGGCACCCTTTCCTCAGGGTTGTCGCACTGAATGTTCATCAATGCTTGTGTATGTGGTATTCTTTTCGCAGATTGGTCGATGTAGTTTATGAGAAGGCCATTCGCAAGTACGAGGACACGAACGGTTGTGGAAATGCGTAGCTTCACTTTGCGAGGCATCACGACGTCTACGATGGCGGCATCAAAAGGCTCGGGGGTTGCATTACACCACACGGCGCCTCGTCTGATCTTGCTGTAGAGGAGGTGAATGTCATTCCTCGGGTCAGGTAGTCAAGTGCTTGTTCTGTATCTGATTGTCTGTGTCGTTCCGAATTCGCAATCGTCAGGTCCCGCTGCAAGAGGCCAGGTCCGGCACACCTAATAAAGGAGACGAAGCTGGGGGAGACTTGTTGTGTATTCATATAAGCCCGAATTTCGTACAACAGGTTGTATCTATTCACTATTGTCACGAGATTATGTGTCTCTGATGTGAGAACGGCGATTCGTCCCAACAGAGTCATCATTGAGCTTGTATTGGGCGCGTGTATTGTATCGTTACAAATACCCCTCTCATGATTTCCACACGCACACATTCACAACATGATGTAGGATCGCCGTCTTGCATTAAAAGGCATAGGGTAATGGTAGATAGAGTACATGGCATGCTGAAGTTGCAACTTGCAATGTCCATGGAAAGTGGATCTCCACTTGGAGCCAGGTCAGCCAGCCATGTGCGCCCGCCGCGATTCGACAACTTTTTTTTTTTTAGGACGTGAGGTCTCAGGTGACAATCCGCAAGCCCCGACGACGGCTTTCAGCGAAATAAAATCTTCCACCCCTCGCGCTCCCACCACCACAACCACGCCTCAACAACTGTGTGTCGAGCCACCCGTCGAGCCGATAACCATGAAGCGCAAGCTCGAACAGAATGGGGTTTCCTCCGGCGAAGCGGACACCCAGAAGCGTAGCAAAACGCAGGCCTCTGCCGAGGAGGACCTCACATTCGCAGACCTGGGATTAGATGCCCGCCTCGTGCAAGCCGTCGCGGAGCAGAACTTTTTAAAACCTACCCTCGTGCAGCGGCAGGCGATCCCGCTGGCGCTCAACGGAAAGGATGTCCTCTGCAAGTCTAAGACGGGGTCGGGAAAGACGGCGGCGTATGTGTTGCCGCTGCTAAACGGGATTCTGAAGAAGAAAAGTGTACGTCGAACGTCGCGAGCGGATAGTGATGGAGTGACAGACCCCCAATTCCTCCCGCGCTTGGTTTCCTGCTATCTTCCAAATCAAGGCTCATTCCCCTCCATGGAAAAAACTCCCTGGTCAAGGAGGAGAAGAGAGACGAAGAAAGAAACAGATTTCTAACATACTTAACACAGGTGGACACCACGGCCGTCACATCAGCACTGATCCTCCTCCCGACCCGCGAACTTGCCAACCAAGTCTTCAAAGTCATCGAACAATTCTCCTCCTTCTGCGCAAAGGACATTCGAGCCGTCAAGCTGACCGACAAGTCCTCCGATGCCGTGCAGCGATCCTTGCTGTCGACGTCTCCTGACATTGTGATTTCGACGCCTGCGCGCGCATGGTACAATGTCAAGTCGAATCAGTCGGCTCTATCGCTGGAGAAGCTGTCGCATCTTGTGCTGGATGAGGCAGATCTGTTGCTGTCGTATGGCTACAATGAGGATCTCGAGAACTTGTCGTGGTCAATTCCCAAGGCGATTCAGACTATCATGATGAGTGCTACTCTGACGTCGGAAATCGAGGCGCTTAAGAAGATCTTTTATAGAGATAATGCGCCGATGTTGTTGGATTTGGAGGAGCCTGATGCTGAGGGGGAGGGTGTGACACAATTGGTGACGAAGTGAGTTTTCCTTTTGGCCTTTCTCCTCTTTCATTTCCTCGCTTTGATCTTTTTTTTTTCTCTCATCACACACGCCACACACACATATACCTACTGTGACGAATCTGTGCTGATGTGCCTAGATGCGGAGAGGACGAGAAATTCCTGCTGGCCTACATCATTTTCAAGCTGCAACTGGTCAAGGGCAAGTGCATCATTTTCGTCGGAGACGTGGACCGCTGCTATCGACTGAAGCTCTTCTTTGAGCAGTTTGGTATCCGCAGCTGTATCCTCAACTCAGAGCTACCCGTCAACTCCAGAATTCACGTGGTGGAGGAATTCAACCGCAACGTCTACGACATCATCATCGCCTCGGACGAAAAAGAGATTCTCGGCAACGAAGAAAAAGCTGACGAGGAGAAGGAAGAAGAGGACGACGCAGAACAAGAGGAGAATGCCGACTCCAAACCCGAGCAAGATAGCCTGGATGTAGAGAAAGCCGCAGAGCGGACCAAGAAGAGAAAAGAACAGAAGAAGCGTGCCTCCAAACGAGACAAGGAATATGGTGTCTCACGAGGAATCGACTTCAAAAACGTCGCGGCCGTCATCAACTTTGACCTCCCCACCTCAGCCGCCTCGTACACACACCGCATCGGCCGAACGGCCCGAGCGGGCAAAGCCGGCATGGCGCTATCCTTTGTGGTCCCCAAGGACCTGTTTCGGAAACACATGCCGACGAGTATCGCCAGTGCAGAGAATGACGAGAAAGTCCTGGCGAGGATCACGAGGCAACAGGCCAAGCTGGGCAAGGAGCTCAAGCCATACAATTTCAACACGAAGCAGGTCGAGGCGTTCCGGTATCGAATGAATGATGCGCTTCGTGCGGTAACAAAGGTGGCTGTGCGGGAGGCACGAACGCGTGAACTGCGACAGGAACTCTTGAAGAGTGAAAAGTTGAAGAGGTACGATCCGATCTGTCATACAGTTCCAAGACAACACCCAGAGACATGCAAACACACGCACACACGCGCCCTCAGACCCCCCCTCCCCCTCCGATCATCATGCAACACGAAGCATCCCTAGCTAACACTGTATTCTCTAGATACTTTGAAGAGAACCCCACCGAGGTAAACCACCTCCGCCACGACGGCGAGCTCCGAACCGCCCGACAACAAAGCCATCTGAAGCACGTCCCCGAGTATCTCCTCCCCAAGGATGGAAAGCAGGGCCTGACGGCCGCGGAGATTGGCTTCGTGCCGCTGCGCAAACGGGGTAAAGGGCGAGCTCAGCGCAAGGGAAAGAGCAAGGTGATGAAGAGGGGGAGTAAGGGAGATCCACTCAAGACGTTCAAGGCGAGGCGGAAGATGAAGTGAGGGGAATATATGTAAATGAAAGGGGAAAGGGGAAAGGAGAAAGGAGAAAGGGAGGAGGGAGGAAGCAGCGATATGTATGGAAGAGAGTATGGAAAAGGGAGATAGATAACTTGGTGTGTCTGCATAAGATGGCGTTTTATGGCCCATGGATATAATGGATACAACGGAATGTTAGACAGACTGATGATGTAAACTTTCAATCGATTCGTACTCCGTAGTATGTAGACATTTGTCATTGCATCGGGACTTCAGGTTGCTCGTTGAGAAAACTGCCCCTTGTGACAATGCTCCGTCCAAGATTCACAATGTGCAGTTTTTATTAACTTGGGTATTACAGGTATTTATACCTATTACCACCTCATACTTCATATTTCTATCATGTAACTTTTCTTCGAGGCACGAGCAGAAGAGGAACAAGCCGATGCAGGGATGCGGGGAACGAAGAGCACGAGGGATTCGGCGACGGGAAGTTGAAAAGGCATGAAGTGGATCGCGGCGCGGGTTCGGCAAGCAGGGTAGGTACCTACCTACCTACATACCTATGTATGTAGGTATGTATGTATGTATATGTATCGTCAGGATCGGGTTGCCTGCAGGTTGCATTAGATGGCCTGCATCTTGGACGGCTTCCCCACAGGATGCCACGCTTTATATGTATCGATGATCGACGTAATCGACGTGTGTTGTCTCTGCAGCTTGTTTCCGCAGATGTCTCTGCAGGTATTTTCTGCAGCGACTGTGCGGCTGATGTAACAGTGCCACGGAGCCGATTTGCAGCACAAGTACAATTTCCGGAGTCGCGACTCGCATACGGAGTACATACATACATACATACATACATACATACATACATACATACATACATACATACATACATACATACATACATACATACATACATACATACATACATACATACATTATACATAGGTAGGTCCAAGGTAGGTAGGTACCTTAGGTAGGTAGGTACCTTAGGTAGGTAGGTAGGTTCTCCGTACTCCGTGCAGACATCAGACGATTCTCGCAGGCTGCGGCTGCGGCGGCTCTGAGACTCACCGACGCCGTGGCTGGCCTTGGCTGCTCGTTCCAAAGAAATGATTCGCCGACCGACGATTGTTTGCTCAGTGCTGCTATGCGGAAACAATGCACATTGCAAAGCATGCGAGTCGCGACTAGTAGGCGGCGTCAATAGACTGGTACACCAAGCGTCAAAATAGAAAAGAGAACGCATCGGCGGCTTTAAAGCTTCCGCCACTTCATGTACTGTTAGTCTGTACCTTTTCCTCGTCGTTGGCAGGTATGTACATACATTATACATACACACACGCCCTGTCTGGGTGCCCATTTCCCCCCTCCTCCTTGTTGGTTTCCTTTTCCTTGGCAGGGCTTGGGGTTGCTTTTCATCCCTTCTTCACAACTTTTCTCGTTCTGTCTTTACGAGTTCGAAAAAAAAAAAAAAAAGCTGAGCACAGCTGTACAAGATCGATAAAAAAGGGACAGGTCGCTCGTTTTAATCCTCTGGACTGCAAAGCGTGGCCGTTTTGGCCCGTTGCTCTCGTTTCTGGAGCCAGAACTTGATTCGCTCTTCACTTTCTGTCTACCTAGCTGCAACTGTCCGAGGCAACTTATTATTCACTGCTCCCTCGCATGCGAAACCGTTGCCAACTCCAGATTAACATACATACCCATCTCGGTCATCACACACTATGCTGTCGTTCATCGCCTTCGCTGCCCTGCTGGGCCCTCATGCAGTCCTGGCAGCAAAGTGCACCCTCGACTCCAAGTGCCCCCCAGACTCGCCCTGCTGTTCACGTACGTCCTCAAACTTTCTCGAAAACGTGACTTCGTACATGCGTTACAAGGCACAGCACAAGGCACAGCAGCTGACCCCCCCATCCGTGGCACAGAATATGGCGAATGTGGCATCGGCGCCTACTGTCTCGGCGGCTGCGATCCCCGCATGTCGTACAACCTCTCCTCATGCGTCCCCGCGCCCGTATGCTCCGACCGGACCACCAAATTCGGTAACCTGGACAGTATCATCGATATATCAGAATACCTCGGTGACGCCAGCAAAAAAGACTGGGTCGCCCAAGGCGAGCCCGCCTCCCACGATGGAAACGTCCTCCTCACCATGCCCAAGAACAGCGTTGGCACCGTTCTCGCGTCCACGACTTACATGTGGTACGGCAACGTCAAAGCTCGTTTCAAGACCGCTCGCGGCCGCGGCGTCGTTACCGCGTTTATTCTCCTCTCGGATGTCAAGGACGAGATTGACTACGAGTTTGTGGGGGTGGATCTCGGCACCGCGCAGACGAATTACTACTACCAGGGCATTACCGACTACCATAACTCGGGGAACATCACCCTGTCGGACACGTTTCGTAATTTCCACGAGTATGAGATCAGGTGGACGCCTGACAAGATCGAGTGGCTTGTAGATGGGCAGGTTGGACGGACGAAACTGCGCAAGGATACCTGGAATGCTACCTCCCAGAGCTGGATGTTCCCCCAGACACCAGCACGGGTCCAGCTCTCCATCTGGCCCGGCGGGGCTGCGACGAACGCAAAGGGCACGGTTGACTGGGCGGGTGGTCCGATGGATTGGAGTGCGGAGGATATCACCAAGGCTGGGTACTTTTACGCTACTGTTGCGGAGGTCAGTATCGAGTGTTACAATGCGAAGAAGCCGCCGGGTACGAACATGAACAAGAGTTATACCTACAGCAGCACTCGCGCCACCAATGACACTGTCCTGGATGGAGACGGGGACTTTGTCCTTGGATCCTTTGAGGGCACTGGATCCGATATGAAGAAGGCTAAGCCGTCTGTCTCACAGAGCGCGGCTCCTTCCAAGAACACGGCCGCTACTATCCCCGGTGGTGGGAACGGAGCCGCGGGACAGGATCACAGTGGGACGGGCGGGCAATCGGGCGGCTCAGCCGGCAATGGAGGCTCTGGCTCTGGCTCTGGCTCTGGCTCTGACTCTGGCTCTGACTCAGGGTCAGGGTCAGGGTCCGGGGCTGGATCTGGACCTGGCCCGTCCGGCAACTGTCCGGCAAGCTCCTTCAATCAGGACTGCAGCAAGGGCACGAGCGACCCCAAAGGCGATACTGCAAAGAGTAGCGCTCACAAGGTTGATGTCAGCGCGCTGGCTATGCTCGTTGCTGGGGCCGGCGTGGCGTTCTGGCTGTGAGGTAAAGTCTCATGTGGTGGCTGGATTTGGCTCTGCATGAAATCTGCAGGAATCGTTGTCGAGAATGGTGATTGCATGGAAGTGTGTGCACTGAGAAGCTCTTCTCTTACCCATCTATTGCACCGCTGGCGGGAGATTGTCATCCTCCGAAACACGATGTCTCGACTCATTTTCAATTTGGGGGAGCCAATACCCCGTTTTGTTCGTTCTAAGCGTTCTCGACCTTCTCTGTTGGATACTTTCCGTTCTTTCGAGACTTACATATTTCTGAGAATGTGGCTTTTATTTTTGATTCCTTTCGTGGGCGTGGTACGATTTCGCAGGCCAGGGGCTTATACAGGCTGCGAGCGGTTGTACTTCAAAGCGGCCTTAGATGTATTTGCCTTTCATGATTCTCCATGTCTTCTTTCTCATGCACCGAGTAATTAACGCGTAGGATCGGAACTTGTGTAAGCGTTGCATATAATAACAGACGTTGTTTTGATAACTTTGCACACATGAATGCTCAGCTCTTCAGCTGGCAAGCATGTTGCCGCTTGCCAGTGGCTTGAGAGGGTGAAGAATGGATCATTCTATAGCTTTGGATGTCAACGGGAGAACAAGAGGTCGTATTCAAAAAAATATACGCAAACCGAGTACGCGAGCTGTTGATCTGAATACTGTAGAGCTTACATCAATGATGAGGTCTTCGAATTCATAGCACACCTGAAGGTTTGCTGTAGGCTGCTTGACTAACGGGACGTCATTCTCAATGACACACTCTCGAATGCTTGAGCTCCTCGCCCAGGTTATCGTACAGAGCTGAGAGTGGCAAGGTGGAATCTCATGATTTTCATCGGTCACGGTGGCTGCAGCCGAAGTTCACAGCAGGGCTCGAAGACGCCCATGGTGTCGCCGTGTCAGAAGGCATCACGAAACGGTCTCAAGCGTGAGCTGCAACGAGCCTCTTGGGCCCTTGGCGTCGTACCAGCCTCTCCAACCAGCCAGTGCATCGCTGCTGCGGCGTCCCACGACACTGCCAATTCTTGCGCAATCCTGCTCTGCAACTCTGATTTGAAACTCAAAGACGTATGTGATAGCCTTGCGAGATCAAATGCGGTCGAGACGCATATATCGTCCGAGATGGCGGCGTCACATCAGCTCAAACCAGAGATGGGGGCCAAAACTGCATAATAAGGGCTGCCAATGCTGTGGGAATTTGCAGAAGCGAAGCATTGCTTGGAGAGGCAAGTATATACTTTTCGCAAGCCGTACGACTTTCTACCTCTAACGAAAGAGAGCCAAAGTCGATTATTGTGACAAGTTACAACTTACAAGTCCCAATTGAGGATTTGGAATAAGATTCTCAAGTTGATTCCGTAGGAGTCTAGGACTTGTGTGAATGCCTGAGGCGCTCCTCATGCACCCTGGGTCCCTGATAGGTGAATAGGTATTAGGTACATACATAGGTACATATGTACATACATAGGTACCGAGCAACTTGCACTTTTGAGTTTTGACTCTTTTCATTAACCCTTGAGTCTTGACATCTACTCCGTACACAGCTTGCACCGACGCAATAAATAAAGTGTTGAATGATGTATGGACCTTCCATCGATCCTCCGCAACTTGCATTCGCCCACGAAACCGATCACAAGAACGGACGGAACAAAGGCCAGAAACGCGCACCTCAATCGGCTAACAAACACAGACTTGACATGGAAGTTAGGTACATGTACTCCGTACATGATAGTGATACACATAACAATAACAATATGATACGCAATAGGTAGGTACATATTCTCAAGGGTCCGGCGCGTGTCCAGCCGGCTTTATTAATCATTAGCCAAATCCACCTCTACCAAAACACCTTGTCATCAGTGATCACTGATCCGTGATTCAGTGGCCACACGGCAGACGCGGCAGCCACTAGCCACGTTCTTTGTGCCTTTACGGACTTAGGTGACTGATTAGGTGACAGGTCCCACATGGTCCCAGATGCTACACGAGCCGAAACAACAACCTGCATCCATTCTCCATCATCATCCGGCGCCAAACGAAGGCACGTCAAACCATGCTGTGTTCCGCCCCTCCCGTGTTCGACCTCTGGACTCTTATTCCCTATCTGTTCCCTATTCAGGGTCTTCTGAGAGGGGCTATGCAGGGCGATACGCGCGCCGTCCGTCGCGCCGGGCTTGTGCCACTGCCAACTGGCCTTGTTAGGCGCGATGGGGAAGGTAGGTATAAAGTTATAGAGTTCATGGCTTGACGGGCTTCAATGGCTTCTGATTGTGGTCTTTTAACTTTCGTCTGCTCAAGTATCATTGATTGTTCCTGACACTCTGCCGGGGTTGTGCGTCTGATGCGACTTCTTTGCATTCTTTGTGACGACTCTTTGTTGCTAATGCCACACTTGCTGAAATCGAGAGACTGCTCAGTTTGCGCCGTCGTATTCATTTTGCGCTGTCATATATAAGGTGTGAAGACTGGCACTTCAGCTTATTATTGACATTCTTCTCCATTCGCTTTCTTCTCCATCTACCTTTTCAACTTTCATCTACGCTTTTCTAGCCATCACTTTCACTTCTTTGATATTTTTCAGATCTTCATTCCCCCTCGGTGTATTACCCGAAACCATGTTGAAACAAATTTTGGTCTTGGCTGGCGTGGCAGCTGCTTCTTCTTCTCTGCAGCTGCGATACCCTAACCCGGCGCTCTCGTCCCGAACCACTGATTCGGCCACGATCCTCGTGTCGACCGCGGAAGAGATTCTCGTCGTGAACTTTGACGGAACCAACTTTACTGAGAAGTCGAGGACGAACATCAATGCCACAGCAACGTGGCTAACGTACGCGGGGCCCGATCACTTTTATGCCGTGAACGAAGACGGCACAGATACGACCAAGCTCAGCATGAATGCCGCGAGATACACGATAGAGATCAATTCCACTGCGGAGGGCAGCCACGGCGTTGTGCACTTGGCGCTCTCCAAGGACAACAAACGCATGTTAGGCGCAGCGTACGGGGCCGGAGCGATTGATATATTCGATACATCGGGCGACGATATCAAGTTCCTCAAGTCCGTGAACACGAGCAGCCCGCACAGCGCCGTGTCTGTGAATAAGACGCAGACGCATCCTCACCAGGCCGTGCTCGACCCCACGGGCAAGTACTTCCTCGTCAACGACCTCGGAAGGGATAAGATGTACATCCTCGACAGCACCAACGACTCCTTTGCCATTATCAACTACGTGCCCGTCGAGCCCGCCGGCTGCGGCCCCCGCCACGGAGCCTTCTTCCCCGTCGGAGCTGCCAAGGCCACGCACTACATGGTTGTGTGCGAGAAGGCGAGTCTCGTCAAGACGTATGCCCTCAAGTACGGAGGCGCCAAGGGCATCGAGTTTTACAAGACGCAGAGCCTTTCGACTTTTATGACCGATATCCCACCTGCCAACGCCTCCGCTGCTGAGCTCATCATCGCCCCGGACAACAAGAACGTGTACGTGTCGAACCGCGTTTTGGGCAACAAAGAGACCGACACAATTGCCCATTTCCGCATTGAGGGCGGGAGCATCGACACCACCAACGACACCGAACCCAACCCCTGGGCCAACCCTGTCACTCTTGAGCTCGTGGGCCTGACTTCTACGGGGGGAAACACGCCTCGCATGATCAGCCTGACCGACGACGGCGAGACGCTGCTTGTTGGAAACATGGATGCGGGGATGGGTGTCGTGGCGCTCAAGCGGAACAAGAATGGCACGCTGAACGAGACCCCTGTTGCTAGTATGGCGATGAGCACTTTCACTAATAAGAAGGGGCCTCAGTTTATTCAGCAGATTGCGTGAGCGAGGGCTGTCCGTGCGCGCGTGACTTACCGTGTTCAGCGGTAGGATATTCTATGGAGGGCATGGATCTAGGTATGACCGTATGAGGATAGTCACGGAGCTGGATCCGGTGTCGACTGTCTTTACATAGCCCTGCAGTGGTCATATAATTGAGACATAACAGCTTGCCGTGTGCGCCGCGCCAACCATCAGCGTATTGCTGCGGGTTGATTGGCAGGTAGTTGTGAACGAGATACGTGATAGCCTCAGTCTTGTGTTCATTGTGGACAGAATGTTGTACAGAAGAGAGGGCGTAATTAGCTCATGAACACCCTTTTGGTACGGTGTTATCCCTATTACCCCGCGATACAGGACCTCTCTTCCCTTTGCGGCCATAGCTACTACGAATGAGACTGCGTCCCTGTGACTCGTGAGGTACATGTCACACGTCAAGATGCACTGGCCGGATTTGTGCCGTCATGCACACTCCGTGGTGAGGCGTCATAGCCTCATAGGCCGATACATTAGGTACTATGTACAAGGGCCAATCTCTAGCCGAGGATATCATTGCCACATATACATACTACCTCATACCACCTTTGTCTCGTCTGATCATGCATCCTGAATTCCAGGGGTCTAATAAGACATGCATCCCGGGCCCTAGTTGAGACATTCAACGCAGTGTCTTCTCTTCCCAGGAAATGCCAGTGTATACCCGCATCTTCACTTTTCTCATCCGCACTCTTCTTCGCATTCTCGCCGTCAAACATTGTCGTGACGGCAAGGGCGAACCTCGTTGGCGCTGCCGCCCAACATGGCTACATACATACTTGAACCCTTTTATGTATCCCGCTCTCTTCTCCCGCATCTTGTCCCATATTGCCGCTCACAGCCGTGGTCTGATTGACGGGAGACTAGGTACCTATAAACGCATTTTAGTACCCGACAGAGTTCATCGGCACCCGACACCTAACACCGTAATACATACGATTCACGAAGGTGTCCTCTCAGGATTTCTCTCCCACCATCCCCCCCTCCCCCGAGCAGATTTATCCGCCACTGCTGCAGCCACGATGAAAAATCAGAGGCCCGTCCGATATTCGGCTCGGCAGGCTTTCGTCCAACATGCTGCCCGATCCACCCCTCCTTGCTGGGTGCCATAACTTACAGACACACATCGTGATTCGTGACAGGTCTTGGAGCAACGAGGGGATACATAGATTGTCGTGGATACCTCGGAAACCTCCGGATAATGGAATGGACAGGTAGGTAGGAATCTCTCTCTACCTTGATATCACCACGATTAGTATGCGTGTTTTCACAGTGAGAATTATTTTGAAATAGATTTCGGGATTGGAGCGTGTTGGGCGTGTTTGCTTCCCTTGTCCCATGTACATTCAGATACAGTAGGTAGGTAGCCAGCCATTCGTCTTCGCAGCCAGAGATGATTCTAGAGTCACCACCTGGCTCTTTCATCTGATGTCATGACGGCAGCTCCGCGGATGGTACCTCCAGGCCGTTTTGGCTCAACCATCTACATAATGCATAGGTATGCAAGCTCTCACACAAAATGTGGCAACTGAAGGCGGTGACATATGGAGAAGTCGGCGAGTCGCACAGCCCATGTGCGAGAACCCCAATGACATTATGACCCCATGGGGCCCTAGAGGGAACTTGTGCACCGCACCCACGGAAGCCTTCCTGATGCACGTCCTGTGTTAAATACCTAGAGCCGTTCGGTCATCGTGACGAGATCGTGGCAAGCACGTTGCGTTGCGAGAGACCCAAGGGAGAATTCGAGACGGAAATGCGTTCTTTTAACTGCCCACCATATTTCATGCTCCATGGTGCTCTTCCGTGCGGCGAGATCTTCGTCTACTACCTACTCTAGTAGCCGCGCCTAACTTCTCCATCTACCTGCAATTAACCCTTCGGTCAATCTCTCAAGTCAACAATCCGAGATGTTCCTCCCGCCGTTGAAGCCTGATGTCCGGCCAGTGACACGCGTTGGCCGCACCCATGCTGCGTTTCTCAAGAGGCAATATCCCGTTGACGACACCAACACACAGGTCAGCATCGCAGTGGGGATCGTTCTGGGCGTTTTTCTCATCGCCTCGGGCACGTTTCTTTATGTCTACCGCTCGTCCATCAGGTGCAGACGTCGAAGGCATCGTCATCATCCGACCGGGAAGTCCTCCCGGAGCTCGTCGAATAGCGCGGGATCTGCGCAAGCCGCGCCGCCGGCATCGCAAGGTGCTCCGGGAGAGAGAGATCCCACGGCACCAGAATAGGGATTACATTGCACGGCGTTGCTTCCCGGTGCACATTTTTCTGACCCGGACAACGGCAAGACACTTTTCTGTCATTCTCTCCCTCTAGACGAGCCGTAGGACTATGTATTCCAAATGTATACCCCTGGGTTTCAGCACATCGTATCGTCTCCGGATCCAGCACATTCTGGGGAATAGAATAAGCTAGGTTCGTGTCTCCAGATACCTGGGCCAAGCATCGAGGCGCAGTTCCGAGACTGCGGCTCCGAATTGTATGAAATCAGTGGTCACTGGTTCGTGGCACCGACCCAGTACAATATGCAGACGAGCACGAAGGCCATCACCTGCCAATATCATCATCTGCTGCCTCAGAGGAGACCAAACCCGAGCTCCTGTATCATCGCTCCATCTTCTTACCACCACTGCCGCGCCAAATATGATGTAGAACATAGAATACTACGATCTCAGGAGGAGGAGGAGGATGCCTTGCGAATAGGTAGTGAGAGGTGCTGTGGTGTGTGGGCGCTGCTATGACCAGATGGAAGAATATATCGGGACAGACTGAGCTGACAGGATCCTCTTGATAGCATAAGAAGATATCGCCTCCATTGTATGATAGCTGTTTGTATGCGCGCTTTTCATGTCTTTCAAGCTTTCGATTGCGTCATCTCCTTGTAGTCTCTTGGAGCCACAATAATCGCAGGCTACCTACCTAACCTTAGGTATCTAAACAGAGGAGTTCTAAGTATGTATATGCAAATGAGTGTCCAGTGGGCTTCGCTATCATTTAATGCAAGAATGACCGTTTCTGGAAGAGTGTATGTAACATCTGCAGGGGAAATATTGTCATTGCAGTTCTCTTTCAGTTTTCTCTTATAACGAAGTCATTTTCTTCTCATTTGCTTCGTCTGGAAGTGAGCATGGTGCGTCTCGTGGTACGCAGACGCTGGCTATTCTTCCCCTAGGCGGCAGTGAAGTCTTTGTGAGAGACGTAACGAATCAACGATTACATAAAGACAACGCCGCAGGAGATAGGCACGTGGAAGTCCCCCTTCCCTGTGGAAAGATCGCTCGCGTTACACAACAAATCGACAAGCATCATGGGGTGGCCTTGCCGACGGAGTAGTCAGTAGAGAAATTTCTGGAGGGTAGGCGGGCGAGCGAGCGGCCAGAACCCAATGAGCACGCGTTTCGAGATACCTAAACCAGGCGACTCACGAGGCAATGACAGCTCCGGCGTCCACCAAACCGCAGACCGAAAAGGTGTCCGCAAACGGCCTAGTCGCGAATTGCCTCTCTTCGCGCAGCTTCCTTGTCATTGGCGAATTCGATAGGTACCTACCTAGGTACCTATGTTACATGTATGTACCCCGCGGCCCGCCCCCTCACCCCTTGGCACTTGCCGCTCGACGGAGTATGTACATAAAAGGGTACCTGCCGTTTACCAGCTACCTACATATGTAGGTATGCCGTGCCGTCGCGCTTGCAACGCTGCAGCCATCCCGCATCCGCGTCACAATTGCAGCGTGGCTGGACACCTCAATCGTCGCGAACTCACGATGCAAATTCCGCCACGTTTTGCCACCAACCTGGCAAGCCTGAATCCTGATACATATCGAGTCTTCCATGTCAATGACAATGTGAGCCGTGGGTCTGTTGCCCGCTTCCTCAACCTCCGGACTGAATGTACGGAGTACAGGTACATATGTATCTGTAGGCTGTACTCCGTATGTACTCCGTAACTTAAGTCATGACGTGCCCCACGATTACCCGCTTTTCACCTCAAGGCTCAACGCCGAGTTGGACCCGTACTCTGAGCCTCTCAGAGTATACAAGGTATACTGGCATCGGGTATTGTCATGTTGAGACCGTCTGGGAACGAGCCTGAAAGCTCGAGCATGATTCGAGAAGAGAAAACCAGAACAGCCAAGAGATGAAAGAAGGACAATCGAGAGAAAAAGCCAAGGATCGTCCCGAGGTTGTTGGTGAAGCAATCGTGGAGATGACTAGGATGAACTCGTTTGTCGTACCCGTGGTCCCACTCAAGCTCCAATGCTAGACAGGCTTCTAGCCAAGTTACCTACCTACGGAGTAGAGGCTACCTAGATAGCTCTTTCCCTCCCCTGCGCTCCATTGCGTCAGTTTCCGTCAGTTTCCATCTCGGCTTTAAGTACTCTCCATCTCCATCTGTTCTCCGTCTCAAGGACAAGAAAGAAGACAACACCAAATCGTATTCCCAGTAACCACGACTCAAAATGTCTTTCGGAAAGACAGTTACTCTCAACTCCGGCGCGACCATGCCCCGCGTCGGGTACGGCACCTGGCAAGCTGCCCCCGGCGAGGTTGGTAACGGCGTCTACGAGGCTCTCAAGGCCGGCTACCGACATCTGGACCTGGCCAAGATCTATGGTAACCAGAAGGAGGTTGGTGAGGGCATCAAGCGAGCACTCGCAGACATTTCTGGCTTGAAGCGTGAGGACATCTTCATCACGTCCAAGCTGTGGAGCAACAAGCACGCTCCAGAGCATGTTGAAGCCGCTCTTGATGATACGCTGGCCGAGCTGCAGCTCGATTATCTTGACGTATGTGCGCCCTCATTCTTGTACACACATCTGTACACCCTTACACCTTGATTATCCGCATTTTCTAACTTGGTGCCTTAGCTCTACCTCATCCATTGGCCAGTTGCATTCAAGTCTGGCGATGATCTGTTCCCAAAGACTGCTGATGGCAACGAGGTCGAGCTCGACAGCAGCATCACACTGGCCCAAACATGGAAGGGTAAGCTGCTGCCGTCGAAGAGGTTAACTTGCCATTATCTAACGCGCCATTGCAGCCGTTACTGAGCTTCCCAAGTCCAAGACCCGTTCTGTCGGCGTCTCCAACTTTAGCATTGAACATGTATGGGGCTCCTCCTATCTCTTTGCTCCTGATTATTTTACTCTCTTTGTCCTTTTTTGTCCAATCACCAGTCTCTTTAGCATTTCCGTCACTGACAATACACCTCAACATAGCTCGAGGGCGTAATTGCGGCCACCGGCACCGTTCCCGCCGTTAACCAGGTCGAGCGCCACCCTCGTCTTCCCAACCCCGCCTTGGCCGAGTACTGCGCCAAAAAGAACATTATTATCACAGCCTACTCGGCCTTTGGAAACAACAACTTCGGCATTCCACTGCTGATCAACCTCCCCTCAGTCGAGGCTATTGCCAATCGTCTGGGCGCTGCTCAGGGCAAGAAGGTGACCCCGGCCCAGGTCATCATTGCCTGGTCCGTTCTCGATAATCACACCGTCATTCCCAAGTCCGTGACTCCGTCTCGTATCCGGGAGAACTTCCAGGAGATTGAGCTCGACGAATCAGCCATTGAGGACCTCAAACAGCTCGCCAAGGAACCCCAGCGCTTCAACGTTCCTAGCGCATGTAAGCCAATCTCTCACACCCCCATTTTCTTTGCAGCTATGGTCTCGCAGCATTCATGTTGACTAAACGTGCAGATAAACCCAAATGGAACATCGATGTTTTTGGCGATGAAAAGGAGAAGGACTGCAAAGCGAAGGTTCTCATTAAGTAAAGACCTGATGACGCCGACATGGACGTAGACGTATGTAGTACATAAAAGTATCTCTGGTCGAAGGGTGGGGGAGCTACCTAGGTAGGTAGTTAGACTTTACACCACAAGGCTGATGGAAAATAGAACTCGTTGCCTGTGATTCCACTATGGAGGACGCCATGAATGAATAGTCCTAATTAATTTTTTTGCTAACAATGTGATGAAATCCCATTCTCGTAGCCCACGGACTGCGGTGCACCTCGACACGTATATTCTCCAGGCTCCCATACCAGAACTCGAGTTGAAATACACGCAATGTAAAGAGAAGTCGACATCATACAATGTACATAAACAGAATCCAGATCATCTGCACAAATGCGCACGATGGAAGCACAAAACAAGTCCAAGCAAAACCCTTATTGTTGGTCAATGTACAATACAAACGAAACATAACAACCAGCCGCCATGACTCAGCCATGACGCATTAACTCAGCAATTCTTTAATGTCTTCAATGCGCTGTGCTTTCTTTTCTTCATCACTCATCATTCCCAGAGAGGTTGCACTGTGGCCATAAGTTAGACGTTCAGTTCGTCACTCGGTATATAGTGTAAGGCATTGTTGTTGGATGCTCTTGTGGTGTATAGCGAGAGGGACTATTTTCAGGAGAAAAGAAATGCTCAAGAAGAACGGGAAGAACAAAGAGGGTGGTAACGGAGACGGAGACGGAGACGGAGGAAGAGAGAAAAAAAAAAAAAAAAAGGCAAAGCAAGGAATGAATACTCACATGAACTTCTTCCGATCCTGAATCCTCAACATCCTCTCCTCCACACTATCCTTGACAATAAACCTCTTCACCACAACCTCCTCCTCCTGTCCCAGCCGATGCACCCGATCAATCGCCTGCGCCTCAATCGCAAAACTCCACCACGGGTCCATCATGAAGACACGTCCTGCACTCGTCAGGTTAAGCCCCACGCCTCCTGCGCGCAGACTAATAAGCAGAATGGTAAACTTATTTGATTCTGCGAATTTGTCCAGCACGGCAGCACGGGCTTTTTGAGACATGGTGCCATCGAGACGGAGGTGTTGAATGTTGGCGCGGTTGAGGGCGGGTTCGATGAGGGATAGGAAGGATGTGAATTGGGAGAAGACGACGGATTTCATGCGAGGGTGCTCTTTGCGGAGGGAGCGCATCTCGGAGAGGAGGGCGGTGATTTTGGCGGAGGAGTGGTTGGTGCCGAGGCGCTGGAGGCTGATACGGGGGCCCTTTTTGAGGGAGGAGGATGGTATGGTGTTGTTGTTGTTGTTGCCGTCGTCGTCGTCGTCGTCGTCGTCGTCGTCGTCGTCGTCGTCGTGCTTGATCACTTCAAAGAGGTCCCGCTGGGTGAGGATCTCGCGACAGTGGAAGCATCGCGGTACGACGGCCCGGTCAGTTTGATGCTTCATGAAGTCGAGGAGGCATTTCTTGCATGCGGAGTGCCAGCATCCGGTGACGGTTTGGTCCTTCATGGGCTCGTCGAAGCATAGTGGGCATTCTTTGTCAGCCTCGTTGCGGATCTCCTCGAGGGCGTGCGCTCCGTAGGCGAACTTGTCTTTGACTGCATCGTCTGTAGAGGCGGTGAAGTGTGCGACCAGTGTCTCGAGGTCCATGTCGTCGGCGAGGCCTGCTGCCGCGTCTGCAGCTGCGCTGGCCTCGATCTCGTCGGCGACGATGTCGCTATTGCGGACCATAACAGGATGGCAGCACGACTGTCTGAGACGCAGAATCTGGGCAAAGATGGTGGTAAAGGCCTTCATTACGGTCCCGGCCTCGACGTTCCGGGAGAGAGTGCGCTGCGCTCTGCTGAAGATGTAGTCGTAAATGTCTCGCTCCTGCTTGGACATCTCCACCTCGACAATGTCGATCCGCTTCGGTGGCAAGGGCACGAGTGGTTGGCCGTCGGGCGTCTTCATGTCTTTTGTTCTTCTCATGACCAGTGGCTGCAAAACGGTCTGGACAACGTCCAGAGCACGCACAAAATTACCAGCCTCAAAGGGCACCGTGATGAAGGATTTCCAAAACGAAAAGTTGCACCAAGGCTCTACGCCGAGGAAGCGGACTAGGCTGAATAAATCTTCCAGTTTGTTCACAATCGGCGTGCCTGTCAAGACCCATCTGTGGTGTGCACAAAGGTCGTAGCACGCTCGCGAGGTCTTGGCGCCGCGGTTCTTGATGTGATGGGCCTCGTCGAGAATAACACGGAAGAACTTGAGAGAAAAAAGACCCTTGTGCTGATAGCGATCTGCGTTCTTGGGCGCCAGGGATGAGAATTCTGACAAGACAATGCCGTAGCTGGTGATGACCAGATCCGGAGCTGTGGACGCGTTTCTGCAGAGCTCCTCCAGGTCGTTGGTCTTGTCATTGCCGTAGTAGAGCTCAATCTTCAAGGTGCCTGCCTTTGAAGCCTTCTCGGCCTCGCTCTGCCACTGCGCCAGCAGGGACATGGGAGCCACGACCAGGGTGGTGTGTGGTGCCTCCCATGCAACTGACGGGGCCACGCCCGAGGTCCTGCCCGAAGGAACCAGTTGCTTGACGATAGACTCGATTTCGTTGGACGGTTCAGGCTCCTCACGAGGGACTTCGGATCGGTGCGTGTGCATAAGACTGAGCATTTGTATCGTCTTGCCCAAGCCCATTTCGTCGGCGAGAATACCCCCCAGGCAATGTTGCTCTTGCATTGGGAAGTTAAGAGACATGTCGCCAGAGTACGGATTGACGTAAAACTTAGACTGACTCTGCGCTTGGGGTAAATCTTTGTCGTCCACGTCCTTCGTGGGCCATTCATACTCTTCCCATAGCGGATGCATAGCAGGCTCGCGATTTTCTCTCTCGTCCTTTTCCTTTGCCATCATCCAGTGCAGCGATTGCTTTTGGTACGGTCGCAGTGTCATGGCAAAGGTCTCAGCTGGTTCGGCCTCTGGCGTATTGAAATCGAAGCATTGGGCTTTCTTATACAAAGCGTCAAGCTGATCCTGCTCAAGTTCTTCGCCTTCTTCCGTATCAGACGAATGTGGCGGTGTTCCTGAAGCATTCGCAAGAGGGCCCGCCGCTTTTTTGGCCTCTTTCTTCTTCTGCTCCTCCCGTTCGGCCGCTTGAAGGAGGCCTTTTCGTCCATCGCTGGCGGCCGCACTGGCCCTGACCGGTTGAAGATTGATTTCCTGAAACAGCCTGACCATGCCCACCTGGCGTAGCCTGAGGCTTCTCTCAACGGCGGATTCGACCTGGCCAAAGGACCGCATCATTCGTTCGTCTACTTGGTCGAATTTTCGACTGTTGAACGCGGACTTGAGCAGAAAACACCTGAGCTGCAAATATACTGTGTCGTTGCTTCGCAGGTATTCTGGCGCGTAGACACAAGTTCCCTCAAAACAGCACACGCCTTGATCCATCAAGCCCGATATCCAGTTGGCGGATTCGTTGACCAAGCGACCGATTTCTGAACCATCCTCATTACAAAACCGAACAATTACGTCGGCCCGTCTTGAAAAGCCACGACATTGACGCTCAATTTTGACGACATCGCCGTGTCTCAGCACGTTCAGACCGCCGCGAATCACCCAGCCTTCTACACCAAAGGCGCCTATGTAACGTCTTTCTGGCAAGCCAAACTCATTAGAGTGCCAGACGAGGCATTCTTCCTCTTTAATCAAGGACGGAAGCGGTGGCAGCGGTATCGGCGTACAGCTGGAAACTTCCGGGACCTGGTTAGACGATAGCTTTTTGTACGTGCCGTCAAAATACGTGTTGACAGCCCTCCCCAGATTGTTGTCGCACGCGCTCTTGATTGTCTCAAAGGCCTCGTCGCTGACCTTGTCGCCGATAAAGCTTTCGAAGGTGTTCCTGTCGAAAGACATCTCGTCTTGTCGAAGAGACGGCGTCTCACCTTCAAGCTCTACATTGATGGCGGCGCTGTTATTGACTTCGGAGCTAGCAATACGCTCGTCTTGATGTAGTCGGCCATGGTTGTCGTCCTCGGAGAGCTGCTTGTCCGACGCGGCGCGGATCGCGTCAGACGAAGGCTCTTCCAGATCTTGGAGGAATCTTCGTTTCTTGTGAGGAGGCTCTACCGCAGGATCCATTTTATCAGTCGCGGCACACATGGAACACATCTGTTCTGTCGCTGGGCCAATTTGTGCGATGAAGCATGCGGAATTCAAATGCATATGCACTTGGGAGTTGAAACACGTCGGAAGCTGGCCAACTTTTGACGCGACGTGACGACAGGGGGTTTGATAGGCCACCACTTGATGTGGAGACGCGTAAGGTGCATTGACGCGCCCCATTAAAAGGCATCACGCGAAGTCATGTGCTTTTGACGCATCCATTTCTTCGGAGCGACGAGAACGCCCAGAAAGTACACATGTATATGTATATGTATCACCACTGGTCTCTCCAATTCGAAAATCTCCTGCCGCTTCCTGCTTCCTGCCACACGATATAGCCTTATTTATAGCCTTATTTGAGTGCGCAACTGCCCTTCATGAGCCGTCCCCTAGCGTTGGGCTGCAGCCTGAAAAGGATTGCCAAGGCCTCAGCAGGCCGTCGTGGAGTGGGAAGGTCTCCCGCCGCGAACGTAGGAGCCGCGAGGCTACACTGTCTGAATGAGCTCGAGTAAGAGAAATCTGCGTGCCGACTGGCGCTTCCTGAGTAACTCATGAGCTAATTCCACCCTTACAGTACGCACGACTATGAGGCTAATTTAATACAACGCTTTATTCCCAAAGAGGCCTCAGATACATACACAGCTCTTCGGGCCCTGAATATAGAAATCGCTCGGTTGCCTCAGATGGCGATTAATCCAGCAATCATCGCCATGCGACTGGAGTTTTGGCAGCAATCTATCAATGCAACCTTTGCTGGGCGGCCGCCTCAGCAACCTATCTGCATTCTCCTGGATGATGTCGTCAAAGGTCTGCAGAGTCGAGCCGGATCGTCGACAAAAAAGTCCTTCAAGTTCTGGATATCACGATTTGTAAGAACAAAAGGACAGTACATGGATGGCAGGCCATTCCCAACCGTATCCGCCTTGGAAGACTACGCCGAGAATACGAATTCGACCCTGATGTATGCGACCTTGGCATCCATCCCCCTTCAGTCGATACATGTTGACCACCTGGCCAGCCACATTGGCAAGGCATGCGGCATTGTATCTGTTCTGCGGGGAATACCCGTCCTGACTATGCCGTATCGTAACGTCAGAAAGCAGAGACATTATCTTGTACAAGCAAGTCGAGAACGTCGCCTTCTTCTTCCCCTCGATATCATGGCAGAGGAAGGCGTTGTAGAGGAGGAAGTATTCGACCTCGGTCCTCAAGCACACGGCCTGACGCACGCAGTCTTCAAACTGGCCACACGCGCCCACGATCACATTCATACCGCCAGACAAATGATGGACCGCTTATTAGCCGGCGAGGCTCCAGGACACGCGTTCGAACATGGAGGAGAAGCCGAGCACCGGCATTCAGAGGACAACGACACCGCGGAAGAAATCAGGAAAGGCTATAAAATTCTTCTAGAGGCTGTTCCTGCCATGAGTTATCTAGAACATTTGCAAAAGGCCGACTTTAATCCATTTGATGTCAGGTTAGGGGGCTGGAAGTTGCCCTTGAAGATGTGGCGAGCATTATCTACGAGCAGTTTTTGATGGAACAGTATATACATCTGTGTGTAAGATTAGAGAAAAAGGAAGGAAGAGAGAGTGTCTGCATCTATGTATTGCGAATGTGTCGCTGCATCAAATGGAGTTGGGTTCTAGACCAAATATTCAGGGTTCAAATCTCTTGTACTTAGAGATTTAGACCGAAAAATCTCTCAAGCGAACATGTAATGATAATGTCGTACATCATTCGTCTTGATTGTATCATCTGTATCACAGTGGTTCCGCGCGCACCCGGCAAATCATCGGAACGCCTTCCGCCGCCCCGAGACCCAAATTAATTCGACATCACTCAACACCACATACGCAACACCCACGCGCCGCCGGAACACAACAATTTATCGCACAGGCATACCCGCCAAAATGCTCTACGAACTCATCGGCATAGTAAGACGACATGGCGCCCCATCTCTTCCTCCGAGCGCGACCCCTCCATCGCTTCAAATACCCCAAGCAAACCCACTCACTAACTTCCCATGCAGGTCCGACCAGGCAATCTCAGCGAAGTCCGAGAGTATGTTTGCTATCCCCCCCCCCCTCCCCTCCTCCAAGATGACCAAAAATTCAGCCAGCAAACAATCCCTCCCTCCCGAATTCCAATACAGTTAACCTAAACAACAACAAACTCACACACACAACACGACAGAATCGTCCACACAGCCGGAATGCACATCCTCAGAAACGAAGGCGTCGTACGCGGCCTCGCCAACTGGGGCGTCTTCGCCCTCCCGAAACCCATCTCCGTACTCCAAACTCGACACACCCACGGGCACTACTTCGTAATGCGCTATGATACCTCTGCCAGGATCCACCAAGAACTACGGGCGACGCTGAAGCTCGAGCCGCGTATGATCCGGACCGCGCATGTAAAACTGGGAGATGGGAAGCTTGAGACGCTAGCGAAGATTGGGTCGCCCTCGTGGATGGAGATGATTCATAAATGAATGATGGGTGGGGTGTGAAGAGAGAAGAGAGAGGAGGGAGCTGTGTGGGGAGCGGGAGCATCTAGACGGACGTAAAACGAAGCGGAGGGGCGCCGTGTGTGCGTGCGAAATAATTTTGATTTGAAAATAGCGACTTTGGGGGAGGAGTTATAGAATGGCTGTGCTGGGAAATGGCATCTAGGCCTTGGAATGACGAGAGTGTCATGAGATGTGGTCTTTGTATGATGAGGGAAAACACGGGTGACTGAAGGCGGAACACCCGAGGAGGAAGATGCAATGAACACTGGAGCATTGATGGCATCTTATTGTATATTCGGTTCGACTCTTGACCAGATCACGCAGACTATGGACGTGATGTAGACTGGGGGGGGGGCAGTCTATAGGTATTTACACATCTGTGGAGCATAATATGAGCTGACGTCTTTAATCACGGTGGTGGGCGCACTATATACGAAACGCTGTTTTGATTGCGCAGGCCGAAAGAATTGCTGTCATTATTGTCGTTGATGTTATGTTACAATCATTGCTGTTGTTGCTGCTCTAATTACATACCTAATTACAGCGTCCAGACTTCGCCAAAATGACAATGGCAACTTCGTGTGCGGTGTCTTCCTTGTCGGCCATGAGTCCATGACAGCAGTCATGACTAGTGGAATAGGCTCCAAACCCGTTCCGGATACGCTATGCAGTACCACCCTTCTTGCTCACATGATTACATCCTCGTCATCTACATCCATCGACGCAGACTTGCCAATGCCCTTGATTCGACACCAGTCGACGAAATCATCGATGACACTAGGCCAGGCACCATCTTCGTTCCAGAAAGACAGGCTCTCGTCTGCCATAGATTTCAAGGCGAATTCTAGCGTCATGTTCCACATGTCCTTGTTCACAGACCTGGTCCATTTCTCGTTCAGAAACGTCTTCCAAAGGTGCAGCCAATCGTAGTTTTTGCTCTTCCAGACCATTCCAGGCGGCGAAAAGAGCATTCCCCAATACACTACAGCATTTTCCAGTGAAAGAGCCTTTTGGTCAGCTTCCCGGCCCGCTATAAATGCATAGCGGTACACCTTTTTAAATAGAGCCGGCGTCTTTGATAGCGTCGATGACAGATGTCGTATGTGAGCTGCATGTTCTCGATTCGAAACTCCGGCTCTATGGGGTAAAATGATGAGAGAGTTAGTCCATGTTGCGGGCGACGATTGTTCCTAGACATGATGCCAAGTGCATATCAGCTCAAAGTCTCACCCGGTAGCTTTCCATCCCTCAACAAAACCGCGGCGTTGAATCTCCCCGACATTGGGAGCTTGTACGATTTCTAAAGCAATGAAAAGCTCGGCATTTTCTAGGTTGATCTTCAATTTGCTGTCCAGGTAACTCATCGTGGACTCGAGCTCCATCTTGTCCTTGTCATCGTGGGCAGCATCTGCATTGTGTCAGCCAATGGAGATCCCCCAGATCAGATGCGAACATATCGCATACAAGAATTTATTTACCTCTTAATGAATTGAATAACTTTTCCAGCTGCGAGTCAGCCGGTGACGGACCTCTGGCTTCGCTCGAGGAGTAGAATCTAACGGTGAGGCTTCGGTATTAGTGTCTGATCGGACGCCAATGTATTTGTCTGACAGTCACTTGGCTGCCAGTGAATTGGAACAAATGGTACCGTGATTTGGGTCAAGACCAAACTGATGGCTTCTCTGATGGGGGTTAATTAATGCTTAATTCGCTCCATCCAGCCCATCCCTCTAGCCATGAGATGGGAACAACAGAGTGCAAGTCTCAAGCAAAGCGACTTCATGTGCCCCGGTTGTAAAGACCCGCGACACTATGAAATCCCGCTGACTTGGCCGCACGACGGTAGAATGAGGTAATGAATCTATGAAACAGCAATCATTTGCTCCATCGAGCTTACGATGCGCCCTGGATTTCAAGTTCAAAGGAATCAAAGGAAGTAGTAGGCAGATGAAACCGAGGTCATGAACAAGATGAGAACAGCCCCTCCGAAGGTCAGAGCCTTCGGTCTTATTTGGTCGTACTTTATCACGCATCGGCACTGACGAGCTGCGTCACATAGGGAGATCCCATCAGCCAGACCCCGCCCCTAGCTTCACACAGGAAACACGGAGTAGAGCCAAGGCCGGTCGGTGTCTTTGCGATCAGGAAACATCGAGAACGCACTGAAAATACGAGGAACAACAGGGTTGGGCGGTTGATGGCATTGATGAAAAGTTTAGGTCAAGATGCAGAAGTTGCGACGAGATAAGCGAAACGACCAGACTTACGCATCAACAGCCTCGTCGATCTTGTAGCCAGCTGACTTGAGATACTGTGCACCACCAGGAAATTAGCGTTGTAGATGAATCATGGGAGGTCCCAAGCTGATGATGAAGCGATGATTTGCAGCAGCCTCAGTAGGCGAATCTCAAAACTCGCAGAAATCCTCCAAAAGAACAGAGGAGGAATAGCCGACTGAGCTTGCCATTGAGTATTGCTCTCACATACCCTGCTGGCCTGGCGGTCAGAAATGCCGGTCAGGGCCACGAACTGAGAGACCAAGGCCCTTTGCTGACCGGTTGAAGGGGGCGGCATCTCAGTTGATGGATATATGTTCTACCACGGCCTTGTATGGCTTGATATCGGAACACTTTGTTCAAATCGTCGCCGCCTTCGCGTCGTTGGCTTGTAGGTGTAACGTGAATGTGGGACAAGACCCAGCGGCGCGAACGTGTCGGGTCGACGCCAAGCGATGGAGGAGCAGAAGGACCAGATTGTCGAGATGCTGGGCTTGGCGGCCAATACTCGAGTGGACAAATTGCAGCGAATCCCGTCGAAGTCGTGGAGGATGTAGTTATTGGAAAGAGAAGAGAATACTTGGTGGGGAGAATTGGACGTTGTCGATCTGATCTCTGGCGGTCATTCTGCAGCAGGTGTACCGTGTACCAGGTACCTGTAGCTTGGTGGGGGTTGACAGTTACATATCCGATAGAGTGCGTTTGTGGCGCCATCGTGATTGTGATTTGTGGCTGATGCCACTTCAAATTCGTAATAAACGCGGTCTTGACGCGTTCACTCTTTGCTCGCCCTCTTGGATGCACTTGCATCGCTCGACGCTCACATATGGACCTCATCACCTTTGCAGACTCAGTATCGTCAGCGCACATGTTGTCGCTTCCAAGAAATGGCATCGTTGCAACCTGCCGATGATGAAGGGCACACAATTGATCCAGCGCAGCCACTTCGCGGCATAGTCGCTTGCTGCACCAGCATACCGCCTGATCAAAGGGTCCGTTCCCCATCGCGAGAGTAGAGATAGACACTTGTTTTCTGACAATAACCTTGCCATTGTTTGAACAGACTGATATTGCTGCCAGAGTCGAGGAACTTGGAGGCCTTCATAAATACGATCTTACCCCAGATGTGACCCATCTTATTGTTGGCGCATATGACACTCCCAAATACCGTCATGTCGCCCGCGAGCGGCCTGACATCAAGGCCATGGACGCAGCTTGGATTGAAGATATGGCGCATCTTTGGAAAAATGACGAGGCGATTGACTTCGCAGCACTCGAGAAGAAACATCAACTAAAAGCGCTTGAGAAGTGCGGCGCTGAGTCGCCATCACCGGTTCAAGGGCAGTCCACGGAACGTCAGTCACTGCTGATATGCTTAACGGGCTTCGGCGAACAAAGAGACGACATTGCCTCACGTATCAAGGCAAACGGCGGACGGTATACGGGCGATTTGACCAGGCGATGCACTCACCTCATTGTGGATAAGCCAGAGGGGAAAAAATACACTGCGGCCAAGTCCTGGGACGTTTACACTGTGACGTTGGACTGGCTAGACCAAACCATTGAGCGGGGAATGATATTGGAAGAGACAAGATTCGACCCGTTGCTGCCTGTCAAAGAACAAGGAATCGGAGCTTGGGTCAAGAGAGACCTCAATACCCTAGGCAAACGATCAAGATCGTTTGCGTCCAATGCAACAGAAGACAAGGGGGTCAGGAAATTGCGCAAAACCGCGAGTATGAAACTGAGCTCCCAGCGAAATATCCTCTGGGGAGACATACTGGGGCGGTCGAGCTCGATGGAGCATTCGTTCGCCAAGGAGAACATCAGCGCAGAAGCAGCACCCGATGCTACCACCCGGTCGCAGCATCACGTCGAGCCATACGAGCGCACGCCAAATCAAGGCATTTTGGCCCGATGCATTTTTGCCATCCATGGATTCAACGATAAACAGCACACGGTGCTTGAAGATACCATCACCACTCTTGGTGGCAGTGTGGTCTCGTCTCTGCGCGAAATAGCCATGAGAGCTACTCCACCAGGGCAGTCACAGCAGTCGCATCGTTTCTTGGTAGTGCCCCAAGTCTCAGAAGCCAGCTCACATCCCAACCTGCCGAGCGACGATGTCGAGATTGTCACCGAATTCTTCCTCGAAAGGTGCCTGCATAGCAAGCAATTTATCCATCCAAGTCAGCATGTTCTGGGCAGACCATTTCCCGTCTTTCCTATACCAGGGTTCTCGAAACTAGTCGTCTGCAGCGCGGCATTCACTGGCCTGGACCTGAATCAAATTGCTCGCAGTACGTCACAGTTGGGAGCCAAGTTTGAAGAAGAGTTTAGACGGACAACGAGCGTCTTGGTGTGCAGATCTCTGAGCGCAATGCGGAAAGAAAAGCTGAAGTATGCTATTCAATGGGGCGTGCCCATCGTATCAGCCGACTGGCTATGGGAGTGCATATCCACTGGGTATAATGTGCCTATAGACAACTTCATTTACCCAGAACTTAGAGACAGATATGGCTCACGAACGCCTCCCGAGATGGAGATGAATGACCGATCTAATCCGAGTACAACAAAGTTGATACCACGGCCCGAAAGACCCTCACGACCCAAGATTATTGGAGGGTTTGATGCTCGCGATTTTGATGAGGATTCTCCTGAACAGTCTCCCGATTCTGATTCAAAGCCAGCCTCTAAGGCAACAGGGACCCTTTCTCGACCTGATCTGCCGACTTCAGCTGATTTTCTCGTGGACAAGAGTCGACCCCGCGGGGCTAGTGACGAGCAGAAAAAGACTCCTCCACTCGCTGAGTTATCTGGAGCCCAACTCAACAAGTCGTCTTCGCCATCTAAACAAGCCATAGCCCCATCTGGTCGCACGCGGTCGACACCCATTCCGGGTGAAGGCTTTGAAAACCCCACGAAAGCAAATGGAAGTCCATCTGTTCCCCCACCTGACCTCTCAAGAGATGCGGCAGTGGCAGCAGTAGAAACAGGTGATGACGTTATTGGCGGCGGAGACAGTCAAACCGCCATCAACGAGGATGAGGTGCGAAGAAGAGAAGAAGCTGCGAGACAACAAAGAAAAGAATCAGAGCGTCAGGCCTTGTCATCCAAGCTCTCGGATCTCATCCAAGTCACAGCAGGGACCGTCTCAAGCGATAGCAACTCGTCACTCGCGCAAGCAACGTCCACGCGGCCACGACGCCGCCAGCTACTTGGCCGTGCTGTCAGCAACGTCTCCAATGCCAGCAGTGCGGCCAGCTACAACGGAGACGGAACCGGCTCTGGCCCTCGGCAAATGACGGACAGTCTCCGGGCCGCAGTGGCTGCAGGAACAGACGATGATGACGACATGAAGCGGCACGAGGCACAGCCTCCTGCTACTCAACTAGAATACGCCGACCCGGAAGCCATGCAGATGAAGCAAGAAATTATGAATAGAATGATGGGCAAAGCCAGCCATGAAGGCAAGGGCGCAATAATTGATGAGGCCAGTGCGACTCAGACGATGCTCGGCCGCAGATCATCTCTCCGGAAGCGATGAATTGTTTTGCATTTCTTGCATTTCTTGCATTTCTTGCATTTCTTGCATTTTTGCATAAAAAGTGGCATGTTTTGTCTGCCTTTGGTCCTCGTTTTCTAATGTGCGGTGGGCAGTGCATTGCGATATATTCGTACTTGTAGCAATGAAAAACAGCATTGCCGGACTAGCCACTTTAAGAAGCACATATGTATTGCTTTCGAGGCAGTGGTGGAGGAGCCAGATTCGGCGGACATGGTCATCCTTACTAGAATCACCGCTTGAGCCTTTGAACTGTTCAGAAAACGGACCTAATGCGAATGTACGCCATGTGTAACGATTGGGTATTGGTGTCGCGGAGTTTTGGTTCTGCATGACTCTTGGATGAGTTCTGAATACAATATACGAAGATTCACTACTCTTTTGTTGCAAAGATGACTTCATAACGACTGAGTCGGAAGTACGAAAGCAATGTGTGCGTTCCTACGATAGTTGTGTCATTCTCACCGTCCCAACTCCGCTGCCATCCTTTACAATAAACGTTTTGCGACTATGGTTCATAGTTCGTGATTCGCCTATTTCGAAGAGCTTTTTATTCGAGCTCAGTGACGTCTATCTGCTTTCTCTGCTTTCTTCGTCCCCGTCGAGGTGTCTCTTCATTTGGACTGGCTCTGCCGCTATATTCTGAGATTCGCGAATGAAGCACTCAAGATTATAGCCTCATCAATCCTCACTGAGCGCACGCCAAACTTTGCAAACTCATTAAAGAGATGGTACAGAAGGCTGTATCATGCAGCTGGTCCATTCCTCGAGATCGAAGGCACATGGGGGGATTGTCACGTCACTCTCTCTAGATGATAATGGGGCTCTTTGTGTACACTGTACGTGAAGAAGTCTTTATTTCGCCGATTTCCAATTCTGGCGACGGAGTCAAGGCCAAGCTAATTAAGAGAGACATCGCAGAGAGAGCTATCGACGTTACCGGGCGTGGGAGGATTCCATCGGAAGATTAGGGTGATACCGACTACGGAATAATGAGAAGGATTCGCGAATCAGCATTGTCCGAACATGCGAGGTATTTGGGAGCCCAAACGACGTTATCGCGTTGAGCGGCGCGCATACGCAGTTGTACGTATTTACGGAGTACTTACTCTACGTAGTAGGTATAGTCACGACGAAGTACCTATGTACATACATAGAGAAGGAATCCCTGTATGTATCTCAGGAACAATTTCTGCTGGAGGATTGGAGTCCACCAAAACCAACAGTTCTCCCAAGGGTTTATGTATCACTATCGGTTGTTTGTTCTTCCATCTCCGATGGCTTCGTGTATAAACTCTTCATCTTTCCTCTCTTCTTAGCTTAGAACTCCACTGCGGTTTTATCTAAATTCAGTCATGTTTACTTCGTCTCTTGTCTGAGTCTCTTGGAGTCCGGTTTGGACTGCCACTGACTCTCTCTTTTGTTTGTGTCGAGTAGTACCGTATCGTTCTTGATACTCCGTACTATGTGATCCACTATTTCCCTTCTCTTTTCTGAGTTCTCATAGATAGGTATAGAGTACCTAGGTAGGTACATACTCCGTAATCGCGCAATGATTGCGGTTCGCGTAACAGATTGGTGGGTCGCGTCGCAGGTCGTTCATACACGCGTGACGTCACCCGCTTTAATAGCCCCTTCCTTCTTCTGTGCAGATTTCGAAGGCCACCTGGACGACATGTCCATAGCCTGTAGGCTGTATGGCAAATTGTTGAAGGTGCAGCAACGCGGCTTGAAAGGAGCAATGTTGGAAGCGACATCGCCCAATCTCGATTAACTGTGAGCGCCAAGGCTGTTCCTTATTAGCGACTCCAAGGACTTTGACGCGTCGGATCATGGGATGGCATGATGGTGCGTCATTGCGTGCACTGTGACAGTCTGTGAGGAAACAGTAATCACTACCCTCCCAGGGCCCCAGGTACCCTGCCGGGGTTTTCGGCGACAAAACCTACCCTGCCATCATTGGTCAGATGCCTCGCCCCACTTTGGCAGGGTACTCCGTAGGAATTCCACCGCAATTGTCGGACGGTAACGAGACGGTAACTTGAGAAACGCTCCGTTTTGCTCGCGCTACGGTAATCCAACGCCAGAATTGCAAGTCGTCGCCGATGCAAGACGTTTATCACCAACCTCTATGGATGATAGTTCAACGCTGGGCAGCTCTATAACGTCTGCATCTATAGAATTTGACCTCTAAAGAACCGCGTGATTCAGGGGAATTGACAGGTATATTTCTTTTCACTCACTTGCGACCGCAGCATGATGTATGAATTTCTTGTCAAGTGTCTACGTATGGGTGAGAAGATCTCCTCAAGAACACTGCGCCGGGTCATCCGCGTCCGCTTAGGTCGCGATCGGAAAGCAATGCAGCAGCTCTATCATCATAAGAAATGGCTTTTAGCTGCTGCTATCCTGTCGTCAAATTTTGATCCATGATTCGCGGAACTGGTAGAGAGATATGGTAATTTCGATTGGATACGGCGTGTGTGTAGTCGTAGCTCGTGAATGTCCCACCTCGCCACCGATTTTTCTCTCGCAAGTCGCCAATCCAATAATGATAAATGAAGCTCAATCTTCTCGAGCCTCTGTTTTTGATATGTATACATATTACATGATGTACTGTGTGGTGTTTCACTTCTGTATGTACGTCGCACAATCAAGGCCGCATCAAGTCGGTAACTACCTATGTATCCCGTACCTCGGCCTCGGCCATTTTTCCGTTCGAATCTGACTGTTTTATGCTTGAGATTGAGGTTTAACATTGTATATGACAGCCGAGGTTGAATCATGAACGGCGGCAATTCGCATTGATGACGAGCTGCTAGCTTCCCTATTTAGTTATTAATAACTTGAATTGACTTCAATCAATGCACTGTCATTTACTTACAGACGAATGCGAGGCACGCCAGATGACGACACTGACACTGTCCGCACACTAGAACCAGGAAGTTGAGTTGGGGGGTCCTGTGGTAGCAACCTATCCGGTAAAAATAGGAATTTGTCCTCAGAATCTTGTGTCCGACGTTCCTGTTCAACTCTGAAGTCGCCCTCGAGCATATTTCAGTTGAGGCTTGCAGGACGCATTATGAGAGCCATCCCTACATGCTTCGCCGTTCTGATATCGTCTAACGATCTCCCAGGCCCATCTACATTGGTTAGCAGGATATTGTTGTCAAATTGGCAATGCACTTACTCAACTGCCTGATGCTCGATGTCATTCGGCCCCATATAATTCGCCTGGATTGTTTTGCGGTCTTCACCGTACGAGAGGGTTACCACATCATAATGGTGTGGCATCAACGAGGGATCGATATGCGCGCAGTGTTTTGCGCCATTGCACTTAAACTTGTGCATGAAGCAAGGGGTTGATGACAGAAATGCTGATTCAACGGGTGTTTTTGTCCCATTCCATTTGACACGGTATTGTATCTATGTAGGTTAGTGTTCTGATGCAGCGAGTCAGCGACACTGCGCGCATATCGATCCCTCGTTGATGGCACACCATTATGATGTGGGAACCCTCTCGTACGGTGAAGACCGCAAAGCAATCCAGGCGAAGTATATGGGGGCGAATGACATCGAGCATCAGGCAGTTGAGTAATAAGTGCATTGCCAATTTGACAACAAATCAAGTTCCTCGATAGGCCCGATACCGTCCTCAAATTCTGTATCCAATCCATGTCTGACGTTGTAGGGAAGGGTAATGGACTTTTTAGTATGGGAGTTGTGACGGCGAGGAAAATGTTCATGTCAATTGCGGAGAGGATTGAGTTTGTGGACAGAGAAAGCAGGAGACGATTGAAGAGGAAGGGGGAAGGGCCAGGGCATGTACGGAGTAGACAGGTGAAAAGTTTTTCGCGACCAAGCCAGCGTCCTGTACGGAGTACATACTGAGTACATATAATAAAATCTTTAATTGAAAGGCCCGTCTTGAATTGTGTGATGACAATCCGTACCCTGAAGGATGGTCCACCTCACTCCGGGACTGACCAATCGCTATCGATTTCATCACGAGACCCAGTTCTACGGAGTAAGGGTAGTAGACAGGGGCCCTGGGAGGGTAGTGATTACTATGTATACCCTCCTTTCTACGGAGATCTACTCCGTAGGTCAGATGTAAAATAAGCAGAACAAGCAGGGCAGAGGAAACCCACACCATCCACCCCTTGCCGACTTCGAAGTTCGCACTCCCACCCCCTGTGCACAATGCAAGGGTTTTTGGACCCAAGCAGCCAATGGGGGCGTCTCTTCCAGTAGCATCTCTTCCGAACTCGCGGGGGAATCTTGGCGCACTCGCCTCTTCGCATCAACAAAGCCAATCTACATTCACATCGGCGGAAGGTCTCACGCCATGGGGAGGTACTCCCACCGGGCCTTTGCCAAAAATGGAACAATCACAAGAGAAAAAGATGGTTCGTTGGCCGCGCGGTTTTGCCTCGCATTGGCAGTTGGCACACAAGCCACCTCGACAAGGCCCAAAGTCCGAGTTGGCGGTGGACTTTTGAACTCCGTACATACTGTATGTACTTTGAAGTTTGTATAAAACGCGAGACATTGAGAGACAAGTGACCAATCTTGCAGAATGGATTGATGTAGGTATGTGTCTGTCTTACCTCGAATGGAGCGACCCAGTCCCTAGATAGAGTGCAACTGCCAGGGTGAGAAGACATGCAACCGCCACGTAGATGGTACTTTTACCGATTACCTCTTTTACACACGTCCCATTGCAAATTCCAATAGCTAACACCTAATCCTAACCTTAACACCTAATCCGAATCACTTCAAATGATAGATTTAGACTCCACAGGATCTACGCCAGGGCCTCCAGCAACTCTGATTTCAAGATCAACTCCAAAGCCATCGCGAAAGAAAACCTCCAAGGCCAACAAAGCACTGAAGATGGCCGCATATGAATATGCCTTCTCTGAGTCTCTCACCACGGCAATCCTGCTATGGATTCAGGAAGACCAAAGAAATACTCGGTTTTGGACTTCAATTCCTAACGCGCTAATCTACGCAACGTCGCTTTGCAGCGTTTAATCGGATCTAGTCCACTCATTCGATCACTGCCTTACGCTCACTGCCATCTGTATTAATTGCAAATAATGCATGCCACCAAGCCATGCCCATGCAGATTTGGCCGCTGCCCCATCCCAGCTGCACCAAGAAAAGAAAACAAGATATGCCAGAAACTCCCACATAAACAAGGCTTGTTGTGGAAGAAGGACGAGCGACAAAAGACGTCATAAAAGCCCACCCAATGCTGGGATATGGCACAACCACTTCTATGGAGTGAACAAATCGGTGCTTGCTAGAGGCTCGCGCGTGCTGAAAGAACCACGAAACGCCAGATACCCTGCTAATATTAGATAGAACCCAAATAAACCTAGAAGATAACTTTAGAAAAAAGAAGTGAAAGGATAGAAAGAAGAGCACAGAGAAAAACAGGCTCAAAGAACTCCATGACCTCCATAATTTGACATATCCATAGCGCATCAACGACGTCAACATCCTCCTCCGGCTCAGTACTTCGCAGAGTAACGGTGTGCTGGGGGAGAGGGCTGCAAATCATAGCCACTGGCCTGGCCGTATAAATCGTCGGCGTAGATGGTGGCTCGGCGGTCGTCCTCTGGTAAGAGTTCCTTGACTTCCCAGTTGTTCATGCGGGTGCCGACGGAGAATTCTAAATCTTCTCTGGTGATGGAGTCCCAGTACTGCAGAGCGGAGTCAGCAAGCAATACCTATAAATGAGCTGAACTCGATTTTCTCTTCTCTTCTGGCTGTTGAGACTTCCGAACAGGAGCCGTAGCACACAGATTCGATAAGGAGACAGAATATAACAGGGCCAACATAGAGGAAGCAGCATTGATCATCATACCTTGTACACCATCATGACGCCAAGTAAATTGCACACCGTGGCGAAGAACAGTCCATCCAAGTAGTGGCTCACCGCCGTACAGATCTTGCTACTAAAGGCATAGAGAATGACTTGCCCCGCCACGAAGAAGAACACACCAAAGGCAATGTCTCCCAGCGGCCAACGATCGTGCAACGTCCTCGTCACCAAAAGGATCTGCATCCCCACGTAAACGAAGAGCTCAATCGCGTTGACGAGGTAGAGCACAACGAACAAGCCCACCGTATTGGTCGGGCGGAGACCAGCCCATCCCTTGAAGGTCGCCAGAGAAACAAGAAAGCTAATGATAAACGCCACCATGGAGCAGATGCGCATCGTCCACACAGATAAAGGCGTGCCATCCTCGTAGAGCTGGAATCCGACAAACCCGTTGATAAGCAGACATGTGATGAGCGCGCTGCTCAACCCATTCTGTATGCTGACAAAATACGGAAATGGACCACTCGCGGGTGGAACGACCCCTGCATCGACGATCAACGAGATGAACGTCAACAGCATGTAGAGATAGAAGAAGGACAGAATCTCCTTGCGCCCCACAGCCGTAAACTTGCTCCGCACATGAAGAATCATCACAATCGTCATGACCAGTGCAACAATATGCATAGCAGAGGCAGCGCCCTCAAAGATGACCGTGTTGGCCAGCGCAATGTTGCGAGCATAGCAGTTCGGCTCGATCCCTACGTGGTTCGTCGCTGCTAGTGTAGGGCCAACGTTTGCACACAGGGGGAGCGGCGCATTTTCACAGATGGAGGTGAAGTCTCCAAAGCCTGACATCGTTGCGTATTAAACCGTGAGGTATAGACGTGAGATATTCGTAAATTTGATGTCGGGCATGCAATCCCCGTTCGAGCCTTCCGATAATATTCCGAGTCGATGCTGCCCGAGAGGCAGGCTTCAAATGGGGGGTTGTCTCTCTTTTTGAACAATATCTGCACAAAGATAGTCGATTCGTTCGATGGCCAACTGACACCACTCCTCGGATTGTCGCCGGTGGATGTTCACGAGTCTTTTTTGATACTACGAGGTCGTGCCTCGATGTCGTCGGTTCAATTCAGGCGCCGGATCAAAGTCGTGAAAAGCGCGTTGACTATCCTTTTAAATTATCCTGTCACGGAACAACGGAATAAAGAGACTTCGTGCAATGTGCTCAGTGGAGGTTTCGGGCGCAAGATACGGAAGCTCGGCCAAATTCGCAGTTTCGTGCAAAGCGACAAGGCCGATAATGCGAGCAGGTCCAGAGGCGTAATGGAATCCGCTTCTTCCTCCTCTCGAGATGTCAAGTATTAAAATCACAACACGCTGATTCCGATAATTAGGACGCTTTCTCTGTTTTCAGTAGTTCAAATCTTCAGTCTCCTGCCGTTCGTGTCCCGCGGGGGGGGGGGGGGGGGGGGGGGGG